>CAUYQV010165757.1:0-25427 GCA_963574575.1 Galagoides demidoff | reverse complement strand
TCATAAAAGTACTGAGTACATTGGATACTTTTTCTTCCATTCTTGAGATACTTTACTAAGAAGAATATGTTCCAGCTCCATCCATGTAAACATAAAAGAGGTAACATCTCCATCTTTTTTAAGGCTGCATAGTATTCCATGGTATACATATACCACAATTTATTAATCCATCAAAGTGGGGTTTCTAAAAATCACTCATTGTGCTAACACTTCTTCCATGGCTAGAAGTCTTAATGTAAGTTTTCTTTTTTCTTGAGTCTCACTCTGTTGCTCTGGGTAGAGTGCCCTGGCATCGTAGCTCATAGAAACCTCAAATTCTTGGGCTTGAGAGATCCTCTTGCCTCAGCCTCCCAAATAGTTGAAACTACAGGTGCCCACCATGATGCCTGGTTAGTTTTTCTATTTTTACTAGAGACAGTGTCTCACTCTTGCTCAGGTTGGTTTTAAACTACTTAGCTCAAGAAATCCACCCAGCTTGGCCTCCCAGTGTGCTAGGATTACAGGTGTGAGCCACCCCACCTGCCTTCATGTTAAGTTTTCAACACAAGCAAAGAGCAAATCCAGCCAGGAACTTTTAACCACTGTAAGCACTGAGTGAGAAAGCCTTTTCCAGAACTTCAGAAGTGAAGCATCACTTGGGATCTAGAGATTGAAAAAAACATGAAATTCTAGCCAGTTAATGAGGAAGTGCCCAGGGGATGATCAATTTTATAAATGTTTCTAGTAAGATTTTATTGAGTGAATAAAAATGAAGAAGAGATAGTCTTTGCCTTTATAAAGATACAGTCTATTTGTGAATAGATAGAAAAAGAGTTTTAGTATTGTGAAGAGCATTTCCACAGGGTTATGGTCAGGGCATTGTGAGCTCGCCAAAGGGAAACATAGACTCTTGGAGGTGCAAAGAAATATTTCTAGAAAGATAAGCAAAGGATGACTCGGAGTCAGAGAACTAAGGAGGAGGTGGGTGTTTCAGGGAGAGGAGATGGCCCAAAGTTTGGGGAGCGTGTAATGGAAGAGATCTGACACATTTTTCAATTTCAAAGTAATAACTCATAGAACTGGCTGTCAGAAATGTCTTGTCAAAATTCCGTCTGATGCATTGTGTATATAGAGCCATTAATTCTAGTCAGTTAATAAGGATTTCTTAAGCTGTTAGTATGGACCATAGCATAGTAGAGAAAAAAAAAAGCATACTGTTAATAACAATCACTAGCGGAACCTACAGGCGAAGACACTTGAGCCAGAGAAAAAATATGACCAGTTCAAGTCATTTGCCAGATGTCTCCCTGGCTCAGGAGTGGAGGGAACAGAATTCAACCCAGCTTGTTCTGCTGCAGAGACTGCCTTTTCTGGAACTTGCAGTTATTTAGAGAGACAAAACCAATACACCTAAAACAATTAAAGAGAAGTACAAAATCAACATTACAGTCATAAGCTAGATGGTAATGCAGTTTCGAAATGAAAATCGCTTTATTGTTTTTCTTCTGATTATAAAAGCAATGCTTCCTCTCTGTAAAACAATTCAGACGTTACAAGACTGTGTAGTGCAAGAAATGAACATTCCTTGGAATCCCCTTGCTCCACCCAATGCCTGAAACAGCCACTTTTGTGCCTTAGAAATACACATGTGCCATTTCACAGAAAGAAATAAGCATTAGAAATTTGGGATCATACCCGATATAATGTAATGTAACCTCTGTTTTCTTTCACATGTCATGGAACTATTTGCAGGTAAAAACGCACTTTTGTTCTTCCTTAAACCTTATAAAGATGCATCCAGTCCTTCAAGATTCATAGATAGTTACTTGGCCATATGAGACCACTGGCTCCAGGTGGTTAGAGCACAATTACATGAGGGTTCTAATGTTGGTCATATGCTATTTGGGGAATCTTTCCTCCAATCATCCTCACCAGGGGGTTATAGTTGGGTCACATGACATGTGAGTAACCACTACCCACCTCCTCAGCACATGACTCTATCATTTTCAAAATTATTATATACATATCAAGTTTGTTTAGATGCAGTTATGGGGGATAAATCCACCCATTTGAGGTATAAAGTGCTTCATCATCTCTGACAACTGTATATGGTAGTACGTATAGAAAGCACTCCAAGTATAGAACATTTCCATTACCCTGAACCCCGCCCCCCCAGCTTTGTCTTTGCATTTGATAATCTCCTTTCATCCCACCTCCAGGCAACCACTGATATAGTTCCAGTACCGCTAACATTGCCTTTGTGAGAATGCCGTGTCCACACAATAATAAAGTTTGTGGTCTCTGGTGTGGGGCTTCCTTCACTTGGCATAGTGCTTTTGAGCGTCATCCATGTTGCTACATGTGTCAGTAGCTTGTTACTTTTGATACTGAGTAGTATCCTTTTATATAAATATACCACATCTTGTTTATCTATTCACCAGCTGATCCACATTTGGAGAGATTCTATTTGAGGCCATTAGGAATAAAGCATCTAGGAACATTCACATACAGATGGTTACAGGGATAGCATTTATATTTGCCTCATGTAAATGCCTAGAAGTGGAATCGCTGGGTTGTATGGCAAATATATATTTAACGTCATCAGAAATTGCCGAACTATCCTGCAGGGCAGCTGCGCCTTTTGCATTCCAGATCCTCTACAATCCTTAGCAATGGTCTTTGGTTTTAGCCAAAAGGTGAGGTTTAGTGATGTCTCCTTGTGATCTTATTTTGCATTTCCCTGATGATACCTGATGTGGCACATACGTATTTTCATGTGCGTGTCGACCTTTTCCATGCCCTCTTTGGAAAAAATAAGTCATAGCTTTATTTTTAAAAATTGGGTTCTTTTTCTTATAGTTGAGAGTTTTCTCTATACATCCTGATGCAAGTCTTATATTAGATATCCAAATCTTTGACATTGTTGTCCCATAACGTTCAGATGCTGCTGTTAGGTTTTTCTTTCTCCTGTTGACCCCAGTGGAGGTTTGGAAGAGGAGAGCTGATGAGTAGGTGTGACCTCCTTTGAGCCAGAGGTTCCCGGGATTCTCTCTCTTTTGCTGGCATGCACTTGGCCTTTAGGATTGTTAAATTTCAAGGCTTTTTTTCCTTCTTACCTACTTTTTTTTTTTTTTTTTGCAGTTTTTGGCCGAGGCTGGGTTTGAACCCGCCACCTCTGGCATATGGGGCCGGCGCCCTACTCCTTTGAGCCACAGCCACTGCCCCTTTCTTACCCACTTTTTCAACTGCTACTTGTGAAAATGCTACATGAGCATTTGTCTCATGCTCAGTGATAGATAAAACATTTCTTGTGTCCTGTCCTTGGACAGGCTTCTTGCCCTTTGAAATTCAGTTCACCAGGTGGTCCTGTGACCATAGGTTTTCTATAGACTAAATTAAATATATATGTATATATATGGTTCTGTTGATCTGGCTTTTAGTTGCTGTTGTTGTCACAATGGGAGCAACCTCCTCTTTATGCTTTCTGTAACTTACGCAGCAGGGGAGCTGGCTCCGTCCTTGCTCTTAATATGACAGAAAGACCCCATGGCTGGCGCTATCAGAGCTGGTCTATCCTTCCATCCCTGTGTGAGCTCACCGAGGCCCTCTTGCCCTGGAGTTTGACATAGCAGAGGCTAGGGCTTGGGCAATTTCATTGCTTCCATCGTGAAGGGTCTGTTGTCAAGACCAAAGGCATTTCCTCCAGTTTTCATTATCTTCCTCCTCAGCACCACTCAGAAAGTGTCTTTTGCTCATCCTTGCCAAAGGTTTTTCCATAAGCCCTCGTGTGTGGTAGCTTTCCTATCTACTCTGCTCTCTGTTCAGTTTCTTTCAGCTCTATCCTCTGGACATTTAGCACAAATTCCTGAGAGGCTTGTTTTAAGGAAGCATCGTACAACTTTCACCAAAGGTTCAATTCCCTGTGCGAATGGTCCTGAGATGAGGACTTTCGTGTCTCCTGTCTCAGAGTGATAACCACCCCTTCCTTCACAGCATTTTTGGGGGTTTCCAGAGAGAGCCTAGCCTCTTCCTCGGTAGGTATATTAACTAGGTGCTGACTTCCAGCTCCTGTGATTCGTGTCCTGCAAGGCCTGAATGACCCAGATACGCTGGAATTCCCAAAATGAACTCTGAAATTAGACCTTACCTCATGAATCCTGGTTACTAATAATATTCTACCCTTAGATACTATTACAAGATAATAATATTCTACCCTCAGATTCTGCCTTCTCCTTCTGAGATTCTGCGTTTGTGTCTAAGCATCTTGCTCCTGCATTTAGCCAGAGCAGATGACTCGTGATCAGCTGTCTGAAATCAGCGTTGGGTGAATGTCCAATTCGGGCTGATTCAAGATAGTTGGCTCCACCTTCATCCCACCCACATCCAAGGCTGTGATACTTTGAAACATATATTAAGCCCATTTGTTTTCCAATAAAAATGGGCAAAGGGGGAAAAAAAACACCACCTAACATTTGACTTCCTTTTTTAGAAAAGTCCATGGCACTCACATGACAATAAACCAGCATTACGAAGGCCAGTGCCATCTGCACTTAGCTGGTGGCAGGGACTACTTGATCAGGGCACAGTTCTATGGGGCTTCAGCTATGGTTGTAAGTTCTGATTAGCATGGTAATGAAGTTGTCACTTCTTGTTTCCAGTATGTTCTTGAAACAAGCTTACCAACAAAATATTCCTCACTTAGTTGTGAAAGAATATAGAGTATTTTTTTTGATTGATTGATTTTTTATTTTTATTTTTTCTTTTTTAATTTTATTGAATGGTAACTATGTACATTAATGCACTTCTGGGGTACAGTGTGGGGTTTTCGCATGCAATCCGAAATACTTCCATCAAACTGATCAACACAGCCTTCATGTCATTTGAATATAGAGTATTGATCAGTTGTCTTATTGGATATTCTTAAACATGAGGTTTGGAGTTAAGCCCTTCCTTCCTCCCTCCCTTCCTCTCTCCCTTCCTTTCTTCCCTCCCTTCCTTTCTTTCCTTTCCTCCTCTTTCCCTCCCTACCTCCCCAGGAATGTGCAAGGCCCATTGTATGAAATCGCTCATATTCTGTCTCCGGGTTGTACAGCAGCTGGATTTCTTCCTATTTCCTTCCTTCCTCCCCATGAAATGAGGATGACCCTTGAGGATACCTCTAGAACTAGGCTGCAGATCACAAAACCCAATCTTCCAAAGGAGGCTTGTCTATTTTAGGGTTAACAGCCCTGTATTTATTAAGGACAGGGCCACAGAGTCCCAAATCCCACATCTTACAGCTAACTCAGAAACACTAGCATGGAGAATGCCCCTGACTCACTCGGGAAATACATTTTCCTGAGACCAGTGGTTTATGAAATATATTCTCCAACTGGCTCATCTCTTGAAACGCTGTTTGTCATAATCAGATTTTGAGACCATATATCTCCTTTCAAGTGATGATTGTGCTGTAACCTCTGGCTCCATCCCCGTTTCTGGTCTGGGTAGAGCAGATCTCGGCAATGAATGAAAACCATAGCTGTCTTATCAAATAGCAGCAGTACTTGTTTTGTTTAATAGTGCTGGAAATTAGTTTTTCAGGCGCTGATCTTGACAGGTCAGCTGTCAAAAGTGGGTGTCTGTGGCCATAAATTCATCGATCCCATACACAACATTCTGTCTCCAAAATGCAAGAGGAAGTCAGAACAGACACACTCATGTACAAATGAAATGGTCTGCAGCCATACGACTAAGTACCAGGACTTCTTTGGGTAAAAGGTTTTTCTGGCTTCCCATTTATCAAGCCTATCAGCCTCATTTGGCTTTTATTGACTGAAACATTTTCCTCGGCATTCTGGATGGGGAAGGGAGCAGCAGCCACCCGTGGGATGGAGCCGGATGCAGGCTTTCTTAATCTCTGCCGGCTGCAAGCCTGGGAATCCATTTAAAGGCATCATTTTACTTTTTAAAAAATTACACCGGAGTTTTTCATTTGCAGCGTGCTTTTCTATGTTCTGGTCTTATGGATCAGGTGCTCGGAGGGATGGTGTCACCCAGAAATGGTGAAGGTTTACCACTCTGGCCTTAAGATTTGGGCAAGAGCACACAGCTTTGTAGACACGGGAAGATTCACTCAGCCTGGAGCACTCGGCTTCAGCCTGATGTGAGGGAATAATAAACTCCTGCCCAACACGTAGGACCCTGAGTCCTGGAACACGGTTGTACTTTGATGTATTTGAAAGGCAGAATGTTGGTTTCTCTTTGAAGTATTTTTTCCTTTCTTTGTGGAGGTACAGAATGCCTAAAGGCCAGGGAGAGAGAAATCTGTGTTAAAACAAAACAAAGCAAACAAACAAACAGAACCCCTTTAAGTTCTGAACATTTCAGACAAAAAGATAAGGATGCTAATAAGTTTGGAGGAATTTTATTTTTTCTCTCACGAAATTCTACTTTGATATGAAAGGCCTTCTTGCTTAAAGGTCACCTGAAAATTAGGTAAAATGACTTGGTGCTGTTCCTCTTTTTGGGGGGAGAGAAATTGCTTATCTTTATGGATCTGGGCCTCAGCTGGGGCCAGTTTCTATCTTCCCATTTATGGAGCCCTACACCATCATGGAGAGCTCTTAAAATACGAGATGCCGTGCTGGTCAAACTATTAACATGCCTCGTCCAGGAGATGAGCCACCCCAGGCCAAGTTCCTTAGACCCAGAGTGCTGGTTTAATGGTTTCTGACTCTTAGATTGGCCTTGACATACTGACAGATAATTTCCCTCTGATTATTTCTCTGACATTCGGTTTTCAGTCCTATAAGGACATGTGATGGGATATTGCTTAATTATCTCTGCTAGTTATTTTTATCAAAGGCCTATTTTCCTCCCTATTAAAGTAGTGAAAAGCCTGCATACAGAAGGTAATAATGACTATTTATAATTCTACTGCCTGTTTGTAATACGTATAACCGTGTATACCATTTTAATGTATCTCCTCCCATATTTACCGCTGCTTATAAAAATAATTAAGATTGTATTGTGCATAGTTTTAGATCCTGATCCTTTATTTTGTGATTCTTAATTAAGATATTTTATAGGAGATCATTTTCTCCTATGGACATCCTCTCACTGGTAGGCTGGTTAGATATTTTTATTATTATTAAAAGAGATGACTTTATTTTTATAAGCATCTCTTTTATAGATAAGAAGATGGAATCTCAGTGAAGTTTAATTTACTGAACAAATATTTGTTGACTGCCTTCTGTGTTTCAAGCATTGTCGAGTGCACTGTCTGAAGTCAGGTAAGCACTAAGAAAAATTGGAACCTAGGTCTGTTCTAGACCAGTTATAGAAGTTGATCTTGAAGAGGTGAACTTGGCGTTCAAGGCAAGGCTGGAGATACTGAGACAGAAATGAGCAAGACAAGGTCCAACCCAAGAGCTGAGATTCTGGACAGCTTATGAAGACAGGATTTTGACTCCAGAGAACAGAGCAGGAAAAATACATCTCATATGTGTCTCAGAGATGCAGGCCCATAGCAGAAGGCACTGGGGGTTATTTCTATTGCAGCTTCACAAAAATCAGTTATCAGGCTAAATGATGTTAGTTGTGATGACTGTATCAGGCCCCTAAGTGGTACATCCTCTGCAACTTTTCCGTAAATCTGAAACTATTCTGAAGTGAAATTTTATTTTTAAAAGTGATGTGTTTGAGAAAGGGCAAGTGATTTGGTGGGGTTGTAATACCTTTGGCTACGTAAACTGAAATGATGCTGGGTCAGGGTGAGTTCTAGTTTGGGAAGCCCGTTCTTTTAAGCCCAGCAGGAAAATGTTAGGATTTGTTCTGTAGGAAGTAGAAATTCGTTAGAAGATTTTCTTAACATAGTTCATGTTTATTTATTATGAAGGTACATAACTGCATGTTGGAGGACAGGCCAGAAGCGGGAGGGTTTGGCAGGAATGAGACCAGTGAGGAGGGTGTGAGGTCTAAGGCCGAGCTTGTGCTGTCTGAAGCCAGGCAGTGGGCTGGAAGCAGAGGGTCATGTGGAGAGCTACCAAGAGATAGAGCCCTTCTTGGACCTGAGCTGAAACCTTAGCAGGACAGGCCTTAATCCTGACTGTTTCCTCCTGCTTCCATTCTCCATTCTCACACCTGATTACAATCCAAATAGACAGATGAAGTCTGGTTGGCTAAGGCTGGGCTGAGCCCTATTCCAGGTGCTCACCCAAGCCAGGCAGCAGAGTCAAGATGCCCCTTCACCATACCAGCAGAGTTTGGCAACGGATGTTGGGAATTCAAGTCCTGGTGCAGGATAGAATATATCCAGGCTCTGGAACTGACACATCATCATCAGGACAAAATTACCTCCACGATGACTCTGTGAGCACTCAGATGGTCAAGAGGACCTTTGCAGCTGAGTAGCAGCCCACAGGTCAGGGTTAAGTGGTTTCATGCCTGGGCTCAGCAGTTATGAGGATGCAGGTGTAGGCAGCCCAGGTACACGCCCTTTCCTGCTCCCTGAGCCCATATTGGAGCGTCCACAGAATGCAGGCGGTCAGTTCTGTGACTTCATCCGTCTGAGTCTGTCTTCTTCCCTTTGACCAGCATTTTAGTCCAGGTGAAGGAATAAATTCTGGATCCCAGAACTACTTCTTGAGACCCAAGGGAGAAACAGCCATGATATTTCCTTCTTGTTGAAGGAGTGTGGCATGTTTGGTATCTTTGATGTCCTCGAGCAGAATCCTGGGTAGATCTTCACTTGTTCTTCACTGCAATGCCATTCCTTCTGAAGTAATTCGTAGTGGTGGGGGTAGTGGTGGGGCTTTTCAGGCATGTGACCATGCTTTTAACTAAATTATTCATTTATCACTGCCAGCATGCTATTTAGGATGGAGTGGGTCCTGGTGGGTGTCAGGTCCAAAGACAGCAAGAGAGTGCAAGTTTTTATTCAGCTGGCTGTAGAACTCCATATCTTACTCTGATGGTTTTGCTTTAGACCTCAGAGTTCTTGTACCTTCGAGGTGGGTCCCTGGGGTCCCGGGACTGTGGCCTTATAGTTAGGGCGCAGTGGACAGATCCTGTGGCGGGTGCCAGGACTGTGAAAAATGCTGAGGAGATAGAAGCACCCTTAAATGGAGCACATGCTGGCTCCTCGAGGGCCCTCAGTAGCACTTCTTCCCTGAGAGCTACATGGTTTGGGGGATAACTAAGGGTCTTCTGGATTTTCCCTGACAAAGAGTAGATGCTGCCTGCAGTAGTTTGATTCTTTAACCCCTGGCTGTGTGAATGGTGGGAGCTTGTTAGATGTGAGTAATCTCAGGCCTCCAGAGTGAGTCAGTGCATGACAAAATCCCCAGGTGATTTGTGCACTTACCAAGATTGAGAATCACTGCTTTAATCTACAGCAGTGGTTCACAGTTCTGGCTGTGCATTGGGATCCTCTGGGGAGCTAAAATATTCATTTCTACTTCACTACAGAGCAATTAAATAAGAATCAGGTGGGGAGGGTGTCCAGATTCCAGTATGTTTTAAAAGCCCTGTAAGAGATCCTGATATGCAGCCAAGATAGTGGCCGAGGCACCCAGAAGAGCAGGGGTCTCAATACTAGGATCACTTGGAAGCATTATCACTCCCCACACCCAGGCCCTGAGATCCTGATCTAGGTGGCTTCAGGTGGGAACTGGCTGTTTGCTTTTTTTTCTTTCTCCCCAATTAGTTGTTGAGAATCATCGGTTGGACAAAAATTTCATCGTTGTACAAATGCTGCAGGGATGCAGGGAGGGGAAGCAGTTCCAAGGGCAAATGTGCCTCTGTTGTTTCCAACCCAGGCTAGGGTCTCCTTGATTATTTTTGGGTGTCTGTCAGAGATTCATCTGGCTGTCGGTTATACCCTGCAGGCTTAGGAGAATATAATGGATCCAGAGCACATTTAGTCTGTTGTTAGTCTCTACGTATAGATCAGGGAAAATTAAGGAGCTTGCATCACAGGGCAAACAGGCAGGAGGCTCTTGGCTCTGTTTGCAGTAGTCACTCAAGGTGCAAGACAAGTTGTGCACTTGGGTCTTTGTTATCTCCTTCACCTGCCGAGACTCAGCCTACTCACGACACAACGGTGGCTAGGCTCAAATCGCTACGGTGCCGGCCAGTCAAAAGAGTAGTTAAACAAAGAGGTACTCTGTGGGAGACACAGTGACATGAACTTCAGAGGTGGACAGAAAAAACTGGGGCATGTCTAGAAACATGTTCTCATCAGCTGGTTTTATTTTAGGGAGGTGCTGGGTTCTGGAGTTCCCGAAAAGCTGATGGAGGAAGTGGACATCTTCGTCTGTTACATCTCTGTTCATTTTAGGGTTTGAAGATGGCTTTGCTTCTCTGGGAAACTGAGTGGGCTTCTGCCTACCTCCCTAACTGATTTAGGATCCCAGTCTCAGAGACAAGGTCCTAAGGGGTGTGCGGGGGTCTGTTCTATCCTCACACTGCCTTTTGTCCTTCACAGCTGGCAACGTGGGACTCGGAGAAGGGCCTGAATGGCAGCCTGCAAGAGAGGCCCATGGGGAGCCGCCTCCAAGGACTGACTCTCAAAGTGGTGACTGTCTTGGTAGGATCATGGGGATATTCTAGAAGCTTCACTGTCCAGGATTTTGAGTCAGAGGCTGCTTTCTATTTCATGCACGGTTTAGAGAGAAGGGGACCTGGAGGAGGGGTTTGAATGTTTATAAAGCCTTTCACGTAAATGATAGTGAGGATAATGAAGGGGAAATTAAGACTGGAGATTCTGCCCCAGGGTCTCTAAGCCTTCCATGAGCTGCTCCAGAGAAGGAACCCTTATCCAGATCCACTGCTGAGTGCTAGAGGGGGCCCAGATGCTCCACCTGTTCCTGGAAGTGACTAGACCTTGACCTAGTGATGGTCCTTAGGAGAGCAATGCTGGAATCTAGGTCTTCAGGACGATGCTGGAGGAGGACATTCTTCTAGTTCTCAACACCACAGATGGGCCCATGTGACACAGTTCAGGACGAATGACCATTTGATAGTTGCAGTTTTTCTGCATGCTTGTCCTGGAATCATAGACATTTCCATTTGCAAGAGATCTTAGAAGTATCTTCCTCTCAATTTCTTTTTTCCTATTTTTCAGAGAACTGTGGGAGATATTTTCAATTTACGTCTTACTGACTGGGTCAGACATGTCTAAATGTTCCTTCTGTCCCAGCAGGCTCTAGTGTCTCCTTGGCTCAGAAGCCTCTGACAGTGGTGTTTTCGCATTCTCTATGTGCACACCATCAAGAAGGCTTATATTTTCCCAACAAAACTAAATTTATGAGATATATTCATATTTCCCTGGGGCCATTTGCCAAAAAGCCCCTACTTGCTTAGTTTCACACCAGAAAGCAGGGGAATGATAGGAAGGGCTGAGGTGTTTTCTAGATGGTCACCTGTCCTGTGTCTGGCATAGCACAGCAGGTGTGGGTATGAACACAGCATGGCGTTGGACTCAGGAACTGTGGATGTGACTCTTATGTTATCTTTGGCTTCTGGTCTGGCTTTGGCCATTAATTAGTATTCATTTTCTAGTACAACCTGACAGATATAATACTTCTCCCAATCTAATATCACAGAGCTTTATTGCCATTTAGTATCCTGGATGAAAAGTATCCTTTTTTATGTGGGTCTCATAGAATTATGGCATTTCTTAAGGACAAGAACTCTAGTTCTACATATGAATGAATGGAAACAGATCATGTTATTCTAGGATCTGGGGTTTGGGGCAGATCCTGGGCTACGATAACACAAAACAAGTAGATCTCCATTCCTATTTCTTTGCTAATCAGATGGACCATCCTGTGCAGAGTACCTTGAGCATCCACAAAAAGCTTTTAGAAAAGAGAAGATAGGTTTAGTATTTATCTTAAATTTAGTACTAAATTGAGTAAATACAAATGTTCTAAGGTTATTATGCATCATATCGGACTTCCCAACAATACCTTGCATCAGTGACTTGTTATTTGATTGAAGAACATTCATTCTATCATCCCCAGGAAGAGCCTTTCGTGATGGTGGCTGAGAACATCCTTGGACAGCCCAAGCGCTACAAAGGGTTCTCCATAGATGTCTTGGATGCACTGGCCAAATCTCTGGGCTTCAAATATGAGATTTACCAGGCCCCCGACGGCAGGTACGGTCACCAGCTCCATAACACCTCCTGGAACGGGATGATCGGGGAGCTCATCAGTAAGGTAGGTCCCCAAAGCAGATCTGTAGAGAGGGGCACCCTAGTGTGCTTCTGGGGTGATACCTGATCTCAGTCCATTAAACACTTGGAACCATGGGGCTGGCTGAACAGCCTGTAGTCCCCATTCTCCACACACAGGGCCCTCTTTTCCTAAAACTCCTTGCTCTTTTATTAATATCTCTTTATTCCCTGGCACACTGTTTCCCCTCCCTCCCCTTTGCTCCTTGGGAACCCATCCCTGGGCTTGCTCTGGATACTGCTTTCAAAAAACCCACCCCCACATTTGGGCTAAAACAAGAACTCACTGGGTTACTGCTGAGTGCTTTTTCTCCCATTCCTGGCAGACTACAACTGAGTGTGAGCACACATGCGTGTGTCTGCACCACTGTGTGTGGGTAGAATGGATTTCCCCAGCTCCTCATAGTCATTTCAAATCATGACTCTTCCTCCCTCCTACAGAAACTGTGCCCTCATTGAAACATGTGGCATGAAACTGACTCACTATGCCCTGAACTTGTCATCTCATAACCTGTGGATCATTTCCCCATGATCATTTATGGTGGTGGCATCCAGTTCAAACACTCCCTCTCCAGTATTGCTGTCAGAAATTCTGACCATTTCTGCCATCCTGAGGGAAGTACTGGCTGGGAGCCAGTGCTTGGATCTCCTCACTTCTGGGACATTTGCCCTCCTCCACTGCTGTGTCCACACCTGTGCATCTTGTCAGCATCTTAGTTGTCACCATCACTGGCCTGCTCTGTGACCACAATTTCTGTTCCTTATCACCTTTTAGGCCTTTCTGCCTACAACACAAGTCCTTTGCTTTTTAAACCTATAAAGTCAGTTGCTAATTCCCTCATCCCTTCAAATTTCTCTTAATCTTTTTTTAAAACAACTTTATTTTGATGACATTTCCATTGTATACAATTCAGCCACATTACATGGGTCACGATAAAAGTTTGGAGACAGACTGTATTACGGTCCATTATTTCATATCGAAGAAACAGTCAGCAGCATTTTTTCTGATTCATCCGTGCAAGTTTCAACTTGCTTCGCTTATCAGTGTTTCTGGGAGGGCTTCCTTTGTTTCCATCTGACAAAGATGTATAATTCAATGATTTTTAGTAAAAGTACCAAGTTGTGCAACTGTCACTATAATTTAGTTTTAAAATATTTCCAGCACCCCACTGAGGTCTCTGTTTCCCATTTACGGTTAATGCCATTCCCACCCCCAGTCCTAAGCTATTAATCGCTTTCTATCTCCACGGAATTGCTTTAGTGAACGTTTCCTGTAAATGGAGTCTTGAGAAATGTGGTCTTTTGTGTCTGGTTCTTTCTGTGTAGCCGCTACATGTGAGGCTCATCTTTCTCTTCTGTTTCTGTGCCTTTCTGACATTGCATTTTTTCCTGCCTAGAGGGCTCTCTGCAGTTGACCAGACAGAACCGTGTTCCCTTCATCCCTTGAGATTCCCTGCATTCTTGCACCCAAACCCTGAATTGGGTCTATTATTTAAGCTTTTGACTTGCATGCATGCAATTGGAGAAGAAAATTACAAACCTGTCCAGACTGGTGTAGAAATATGTGAGGTCTCCAATGTCAGCTGGACTTTCAGTAAAGCCTGAGTTTCTCATCCTTTGGTGAGCCTCTTAGCTACATCTCACAGAAACTATTTGAAAAGTTTACTTTTCTTCTTAAGCCACCTAATAATCCTCTATCCTTCTCTATTTAAAAAATGCACTTCTATATTGGGAAAATAAATTGAGATTTTGGGGCATGGAATTCTACTTATACTTCCTATGAAATTCTCAGGCACCTGCACCCCCTCCCTTTATCAGCCTCTCCCACTGTCACAGCCTGATCTCTCTACCTGGGTCATGAGTCAATTCCCTTGTTCCTCCTTGAACTTTGCTCTATAAAATTGACTTCCCTCCGTCCTATGTTGTAAACCTATACTACTCTGCTAAATCTCTTTCTTGGCCCTTAAATATGTTCTAAACTGTCCTAAACCTAAAAATGATCCTTGACGTTGGACTTCTGCATAGAAAGACAAAAACTAGAGATGCAAATGTGATGAGTGTGAGGACAGCTGTGATGTAGTCACCTGCACCATATTTTTCTCTTGGCTCTAGATACATTGTTGGATTTTAGTTTAGTACATCAGTATATCTGCCCCTAGCTCATATATTAAACCTTACAAAATCCTTCTATGTGTGTTGCCCCAATGTGAGCAGGTAGGTTGGACCACTTGTCACCAGAGGTCATTCTAAAGCAAACCTTATTCTGCTAATGTCTCCTACTGAGAAGCCCAGGAGCCAAGATCAGTCTGATTCCTGTGCCTTTCACTGTTCTTCTGGTGAAAGGAAGATCCCATGCTCCATTACTTCCTGCTGTCCGTCCACC
Organism: Galagoides demidoff; assembly: GCA_963574575.1. Classification (NCBI taxonomy): domain Eukaryota; kingdom Metazoa; phylum Chordata; class Mammalia; order Primates; family Galagidae; genus Galagoides; species Galagoides demidoff. The sequence continues at coordinate 10,848 of CAUYQV010165757.1, read as the reverse complement.
TTGGAAGGAGCCTCTTAACCTTCCCCATATTTGGTGGCTTATCCCATGGTCTAGATCCATCAAACTGAGGTCTTTGTTTGTTTTTAAAATAAAGCCCAATTGGAAAGCAAAAAATTTGGAAGATAATTTTAAGGTGACGGTAGAGCATGTCCTGAGACACTCTTTTTTATTTTATCCTATTGTTTTGAGACAGGGTGTAGTCCTGTTTCCTGGGCTAGAGTGCAGTGGTATCATCACACTTACTGCAATGTCAGACTCCTGGGCTCACACAGTCTTCCTGCCTCAGCCTCCAAAAATAGCTGAGATTACACCTGGTTAATTAAAAAAAATATTTATTTTTGTAGACACAGGGTCTTGTTCTTGCTCAGGCTGGTCTTTAACTCCTGACTTCAAGAAATCCTCCTGCCTTGGCTTCCCAATGTACTAGGATTATAGGTATGAGCCACTCACTGTGCCTGGCTAGAGAGACTCTTGACAACATGGCTTTACTATAGGAAGAATCATCAGTAGATAACCCCTTTATTATTGAATTATTTTGCTCTCTGGTATAAAGTCTGTATATAAAACTATCAGGAAATGATATGTTAATGATATTCAATGGTTATCACAACTCAGCATATAACTTCTGAAATTTTTAAGAAAAGAGTGAGGTCAGTGTAGGCTAAGGAGTCTGGAGAGACTTTGTGGGAAGATGGAGTATGTCTGTGACCTTGATGTATAAGAAGAATGCAGAGAGGCTTAGAAGAAGATAGAAGGGCATTTTGATGGCAGGCGGAAGGGAAAGAAAGGAGGTCACAAAGGTTTGGTAGGGGGAGTGATAAGAAAGCGAAAAAAAACTACCATTCATAGAGGAATGAAAATGCTTTACCAGACTCTTCCCTCTAGAAGAGGTTTCCAGGAGTTGTTAGGATTGGGAGAGATATTTGTAAGTTGATGGAGGTAATAAGAGACAACTAGTATTGGGTTTTCCTAACAGTATTCAGAATCACAGAGTGTCAACTCTCAAATCCATTTCTTCTGAACAGAACAACTCAAAGGGCAGAGGGCAGAACCTCTGGACCCAGCCAGCAGTAAGCTGAGGATTGCTGTAAGCTGATGACATGGTTTGCCTTTCAGAGAGCAGACTTGGCCATCTCTGCCATCACCATCACACCAGAGAGGGAGAGCGTCGTGGACTTCAGCAAGCGGTACATGGACTATTCCGTAGGGATTCTAATCAAGAAGCCCGAGGAGAAAATCAGCATCTTCTCCCTGTTTGCCCCATTCGATTTCGCTGTGTGGGCCTGCATCGCAGCAGCTATCCCTGTGGTTGGTGTGCTGATATTTGTGCTGAACAGGATACAGGCGGTAAGGGCTCAGAGCTCTGCCCAGCCCCGGCCATCTGCTTCTGCCACCCTGCACAGCGCCATCTGGATCGTCTACGGAGCTTTCGTACAACAAGGTACCTTCCTGGTTTCCTGATGTTTGACTAGCTCCGGGGGCCTGGAAGAACTTATCCATCGGCAAAGTTCTCAGGTGCATTTTACCAAAATCATTTTAAATGCAATTTTATTTAATCTCTGGGACAGTGCTAATATCATGTGGCACCCAATTTCTTGGAGTAATATCAGATAGAAATTGAATGAAATGACAACAAGGAACTCAACTTCAAATCTTGATTCTCCACTTTAGATGAAATTAACTTTGGAGTTCTGCTTTCCACTTTTCTCCTCTCCCACATTAGAGCAATTGCTATGCACATGAGATTATCAAATGAAATTCTGAACCTTGCTTAAATTTGAAGACTGAATGGGGGGGAACAAATTATAATTGTGTTGCAATCATCTAAGCTATACTCCAGCTGTCTTGAGATACAAACTCTCCTACCGCTGAGAGGTCTGGATAGCACTTCTGGAGTTACAGGATTGTATAATTTTGACTGGAAACAGCAAATTGCAAAGTTCCTAATGTGAGTCTTGGCCCTATTTGCACCATGGCAAAAAGCTTTGCGAAGTTATGTAAGGAGAATAGGCAATGAGAAGCTTTCTTCTGCTACCACCTAAGGGACCAAGGAGAAATAACTGGCCTCAAAAAGGCAGCTTCTGACCAAAATTCACAAGTAATGATTTCTGAAAACCCTGGGGGGGGGGGGAAGAAAAGCTGTCTAGGGAGAGATGAATATTAATAAAAGTGGTATATAGCACACTTCATTTATAGCCTTAAAAGAAAGTTAGGTCTCCGTCTGAGTAGGAAGTACTCAGTTTATATTTACAGAATTCCTAAGTCTATTCTACTTGAATCTGAGTTGCAACTCTGAATGTTCAACTGAGTTACAAAGTTAGGTCTCCATCTGAGTAGGAAGTATTCAGTTTATATTTACAGAATTCCTAAGTCTATTCTACTTGAATCTGAGTTGCAACTCTGAATGTTCTTACCACTCTAAGGTAGAATCTTCTAATTGGAAGATTTTGATATTCAGGACTCTATGTGCATTCACAAAATTCATATAGCTAGAAGGCCAATCCTAACTTTTCTGTGTTTTGTGGTCTTCTGTTCCTTTCCAAGATTGGTAGTTTGGGGACCCTTTTCCAGAATTGACGCAGTCCACCATGTGTGCCTGGCCACAGAATGGAGCATCTCCTTGGGGGTGGGAGAGCAGAAGGCTGGGACCAATCTGTTTTGCTGCCTCCTACAGGTGGTGAATCTTCAGTGAACTCCATGGCCATGCGCATTGTGATGGGGAGCTGGTGGCTCTTCACCCTCATCGTGTGCTCTTCCTACACAGCCAATCTTGCTGCCTTTCTCACAGTGTCCAGGATGGACAACCCCATAAGGTAAGCCTCTTCCCCCTTCTAGATCTGGAATCATCATTCCCTGAGAGGCATTAAAGATGGTATAAATAAGCCCATCCAGGGCAGCCTGGAGCTATGGAGAGAGTCTGGGGTGGGGCAGAGACAGGCTCACATTCTGGATCTGCAATTTGACAATCCTCGGGAATGTTTGGAGCATAGAGAAGCACTTCACTCATGTGTTTTATCTCATGTCTAATCACATGAATGTATAAATTCATTAAATAATATTTCTCTGAAAATTGAGATGCTGCTTACAAAATGAATAAATCAAGACATTAAAATTAAATTATATTTTCTCAGACATTTCAACATTGATTATAAACTTATTTAATAAAAACGTTGCAAATGTTTGGTTAAAATTAATTAAAAATAGAAGGCTAATGTATTTTTCCGATCTTCAAATACCTTAAAATGATTTTAAGAACATGTCAATTATCATGATTAGAAAATCTATTTCACTTACATTTATAAAGTTATAAAAATTGTTGAGATCAAATACTTAAACTCATCTTCATTTCTGAAAATGTTAAGATTATGGCATAATAGAATGAGTTTAATATAGTGAAATGATTCTTGGAAATGCCTTTATTTTAATGTCCAATTCCCAGATATGGTACAAATTATGAAAAACTTGAACAAAGTGAATGTGTGTTGGGTATGTGGTTGCTTAAGTGGCCGTAGGCGTAGATCTATTCTATATTTTACTGGGTTCATTCCCGGCTTCAGTATTAACTTTCACTTGAGTTCTCATTACAGTTCTCCGAGTTTCTGATTTTAGTAACTTTTCCTTTAATTCCTCATACACTATCTTCATATTAGTTCTTTTGATTGTTTTTTTTGGGTATAGATCAAACTCAACCAGCTTCTATGGCTCCCAATTGCCTATTTTAAAGAGTTCAAACTCCTTGACTAGGATTTAAGATTCTGCATGATATAATCCAGTATCTTGATTAAATTGACATTTTTACTGAGATGATTATAGATTCACATGAAGTTATGAGAAATAATGGAGAGAAGTCTCCTGGGACCCTTTATCCAATTTTCCTGATGGTAACAGTTAGCAAAAGTCTAGTATCATATCACAGTCACATATGGACATGGATGCTATTGACTGATTTTGTCCAGTTTCCTCTTCTTGTGCTAATCTTTGTACATGTGTATGAAAGTGTGCATTTGTTTCTATACCATTTTATCAGGTGTGAATGTGTGTATCTTTCACCACAAGATACTAAACAGGTGCATCGTCTCAAGGGTCCCTTGCATTGTCCTCTTATAACTACTCCCACCTCCACTGCCTTTCTTCCCTCGCCATCCTTTCCTCAACCCCAGGAGACCATTAAATATCCTCCATTTCTAAAATGTTGTCATTTTGTATGTGTTATGTAAATGGATTTGTATTTTTTGATTTTGGCTTTTTGACTTAGAGAAATCTTTGGAGATTCATCCAGGTTTCGTGTGTGTCAGTAGTTAATTGTTTTGTTTATGGAAGAACAGTATCCCATGTACCCCTGTTTGTTTAACTGTTCACCCATCAAAGGACCTCTGGGCTGTTTCCAGTTCTTGGCAATTATAAATAAAGCTGCTATTAACATTAGTGTGCAACTTTTTTTTTTTTTTTTTTTACAAACATAGGTTTTCATTTACATGTGATAAATACCCAGAGTGCAATTGCTAGGTCATATGAGATTGCATGTTGTTTTATTTTTATTTATTTTTTATTCTTTATTAAATCATAACTGTGTACATTGATGAATTTATGGGATACAATGTGCTGATTTGATATACAATGTGGAATGCTTACATCTAACCGATTAACATAACCATCTCCCCGCTTATCTGTTGTGGCAAGACATTTATACTCTATTCTTAATAGTTTTGAAATATATCATTACAATTCACCTCACTTACTTTATTATTGCATTAAGACATTTATACTCTACACTTAATAGATTTGACTTGTATCTTTGCAATATGCACCATAGGTGTGGTCCCACCACTTACCTTCCCTCCATCCAACCTCCCCCCTGCTCTTCCCTCCTTTATCCTGGGCTATAGTTGTGTTTTGTTTTTCATATGAAAGTGTGGGTGATTATAAATTGGTTTCATAATAGTACTGGAGAACTATGAAACTCGAGAAAAGAAATAGCTAAAAATGTTAACAAATGGAAAAACATACCATGCTTGTGGCTGGGAAGAATCCACATAGTTAAAATGTCCATATTACCCAAAGCAATATACAAATTTAAGGCAATCACTATTAAAGCACCACTATCATACTTTAAAGATCTGGAAAAAATAGTGCTTTATTTTATATGAAATCAGAAGAAACCTCGACTAGCCAAGATATTACTCAGAAATAAAAACAAATCAGGAGGAATCATGCTACCCGACTCCACAATGTTTTTGTTGTTTAGTTTACTCTTTATTGAATGTGATGAATTCTGTTCATAAACAGGTAAACAGGTTCATTTTGTATTTCCTAATATTACACCTGGCTGCAGTTAGAATCATCCTCTTAAATCTTAATACAGGTTTGTGAGTGCAGGTGGGGACTTTGAAGTACATTCCCATTATCAATACTGTACCTTAGTGAAAATCTTTCTCTTTTGAGCTTTTTGCTCCAATAACAAAGTTTCTGTTTCCAGCATTCTTATTCATACAGTTCCTAACACAGTAAGAAAAGCCACAGTGTAGAATTTTGTAACCTTTCTCCCCATGCCCCAGCATTACTACTCTTTGCTATTTACTGACAAATTACTGTTTATCGGTGATAAATGCCAGCAAACTATGGTTTCTGCATACTGTATTCTGCAGAGCTGAGAGGAACCCAGGTGCTTCCTATTGTTGTTACTTAGAGCTTCTTTTTCTCCTTAGATATAGAATGACATCCACTGAGATGAGGCGTTTTCAAAAAAAGAATTTAAGTCTCTCATTGCTTTCGTCTATTAATTTTCTTTCCTCCCCCTAAACATTTCCTAAATAGTCTGATAAGTGTGTAGTATCTTTTCCTGGTTCTTGACACATGATTCCCTGTAAGTAAAAAAATTCTCTGGTCATTCAATATGCATCTAGGAAGATTTCATCATTAATTTTCACTTCATAAACATCTTTCTTATTAATAATCTAAATGATCTTTACCCTATACATTTTCAAACTAACAAAACCATTCAGTAATGATTTTAACACATCTAGTCCATGCAGATGTTCTTATTTATTGTCTTTGTCTCTGAAACCTATAACTTCCTTAAAAAACATAGAAAATGCTAGTATCTAATAGAGACTTTAATCTGGTAGAGAATAGTAATGTACTTACTAATTATTTTGAGGAATTTTCACCTTTTTTCATTTGGAGTGGGTAGGAAGTACATTCCTTTACTGGGGAAGGCATACATTGTTTTTGTTTCACTAAAAAGTCTTGAAATCCTGTAATTACTTTCATTTCCTTTATAACTACTAAAACGTGTTTATCCCTGTTACAAAGATGACAGCAGATTCATTTGAAAAAGGTAGCACTGGCAAGTGGCTGGACATGACAGTGTGAATAAATGCATTTATTTAGGAAATGATTTAGTTAAGAAAACCTACCTATCAGGTACAATGAACATTATTTGTTTGATGGGCACACTTAATATCCTTGATTTAACATTACAAAAGCTATCCCTGTAACAAAAAAATTTTACTCTCTTAATATTTTGAAGTAAAAAAATTGTATGTGAGTAGCATCAAAAGGATCACATTTTGCCTAGAAGCTCATGTTAGAAGGCAGGAGCATAATGGCACAACTCAGAGAGATAGCAAGGTATAGTTATAATGCTCGTAAACATCAGAGCTTAACTGCCTGGGTTCAAATCCTGTCTGTCCCACTTGTTAGCTATGTGATTTTAGGAAAATCACTTAACTTCTTTGTATCTCTCTTTTCTTATTTACATGAAGGTAAGAATAGCATCCACCTCACAGAGTTATTGGGGGGGGATTAACCAACATATGTTAAAGATTAGGAAGTTAGTTACCTGGCACATAGAAATGACCATATAAATGTTAGATGCTATTGGTGTTTGTTATTGCTGTTGACAATGATCTTGGCAGTCCAAGGAATGGTTTTGAGATTTGGAGTCCTGGGCCGAGGAAAGAAAGTGTGATTGGGAGATATGGGAGAGAGGACGGTAGTCTAGAAGTTAGGAAGGTACATTTTGCACTTATTAGCAATTGGGTAGATGACATTAGTCACTGAGCCTTCTTCTATTTAGTTTCTATATCTATAAAATGGAGAGATTGTTGTAAAATGGCAATTTAAAGTGATTGTTCATGTATTCATTGGAAACCTCAAATTTATAAGTTAAAATGAGAAAATGCTTTGTAGAGATAAATTATTATTCTAAGTTAAAGAAAGATAGGTAATCTATAATGAGAGTTACATATAATGAGAATTTTCTCTAATGTTCCTAAATCTACACTTTTCAGAGGGGATAATAAAAAGACTGAATTCACCAGAAGCCTAATGTATGCCACAGTAGCTTTCCTTCTAATCATCATGATATCATAATCCTTATTCACACAAAATTTGCTGTAAACTTTTGATTTTAAATGTTATGTCATTATTTGTAAAAATTTTATGATAAAATGAAAATCTAGGTGACCTTGGGTTTGTTGATGACTTGCGTGATACAAGACCCAAAGTACAATCCATCAGAGAAAATAATTGATTAAGTTGAGGTTTATTGAAATTCAAAACTTATGTGACAGATATCGTTAAAGGAATTAGAAGACAAATCACAGACCGGGAGAAAATTTTCACAGAACACATATAAGATAAATGACCAGTATTCAAAATATTCAAAGACTCCCTTAAAGCTAAACAATATGAAAACAAGCAACCCATTTATAAAATGGGAAAAAGATCTAAACAGACACCTCAACAAAGAATTATAGATGGCAAGCAAGCATATGAAAAGATGCTTAACACCATATGTCATTGGAGAAATGCAAGTTGAAAGAACATTTGAATACTACCACACACCTATTAGAATGGCCACATTCCAGACACTGACACCAACCACCAAATGTTGGTGAGGATGTGTGAAGCAATATGAGCTCTCATTCATTGCTGGTGGTACAGCACTTTGAAGACAATTTGGCAGTTTTTACAAAACTAAATATACTCTTAACATATGATTCAGCAATTATACTTATTGGTTATTTACTCAAATGAGTTAAAAACATATCCACACAAAACTGCACATGGATGTTTAAAGAAGTTTTATTCATAATTTTCAAAACTTGGAAGCAACAGGAGGTTCTTCAATAGAAATCATGCTTATAGAGACCAAAGCAGGAGAATTGCTTGAGATCAGGAGTTTGAGACCAGCCTGGATAATATAGAAATAATATGTCTTTAAAAAAATAAAATAAAGAATTATCCAGGTGTAGTGGTGCACATATGTAGTCTCAGATACTTAGGAGACTGAGGTAGGAGGATGGCTTGAGTCCAGGAGTCTGAGGCTGCAGTTAGCTATGAACATTTCACTGCACTACAGCCTGGGCAATAGACTGAGACTCTGTCACTTAAAACATACACACACACACACACACACAAAAAAAAAAAAAAAACCCCAAAATAAAACCAGATGAATGGACAAATCAACTGTGGTACATCTGGACAATAGAATATTATTTAGTGCTGAAAAATATGAGCTATCAAGATATGTAAAACATGGGGGTAATTCTGGGAAGATAGCTGATTGGTAGCAACCCTCAACAGAGGCTTCTGACCAGAGGGAGAAAAACTGGACAGAATTGGACTCTATGAAGCTAAAGGTGGGGAGCTGAGCTGAGAAAAAAGTTTGGCAAGTTGTAACTCCAGGAAGAGCATTCAAGAAAACAAATTACAGGTACTAAGCCTGTTGACTAGAGGATGGGGGACCACTCTCCCAGGCGGGAGGCCCTCCCAGGGCTCTCTGTCAGTGAGCAGGGAACAAAAGACCTCTCATTCACCTCACTGGAGAGAGCTGCTAAGCACCAGGTCTCTTTCTCCAGGGAGGTCCCACTTATGAACCTAGACACCACCCCACCAGGCATTAAATTGAACATATATTTCCCCCCACACTTCCAAACTCCTAGTCCACCTTTTCCCCTTTGCATGACAGTCTGAAGTTCTGCCCCCTGCAGAGCACAGGGTATTTGTTTTTTTCCTGAGAGATCTGGGCATAGTGTGGAACACTGCCAACCATTAGGATGGAATCTGTGACTAGTGGGGAAGAAAGAGGGTATGGGAAGAAAGGAATACTTGGTGGGAGGAGGAGCAGTGCTCTGGTTATGACTTTGCCTGGTCAGTGGTAGTATTGACCCTTGGTTTGGGCTGTGTCTGGTGGGAGAGGCTGTAGAACCCTCAGCTCTGACTGCATCATAGCAGGAGAGTGTTTGCCCTGTGTGGACTGAGTTTGGTGGGCTGGGTTGTCCCCAGTGTTTGCCAGATGTGGACTGAGACCTGAGGGAAAGGGTATGATCCCCTGACTCCAGCAGAACCTTCCAGCAGAGGCTTGTTGGGTGTGGACAGAGACCTGAGAGCAAGGGCATGGTCTCCTGACTCCAACAGAGCCAGCAAGCCTCCAGAAGTGGACTGAGACTTTCGGGCAGGGGTGTGGTGCCCTGACTCCAGCTGGGTCAATGAGCAGAGGCTTGCTAGGTGTAGACTAAGACTGGTGGTTGGGGGCGTGGTCCCCTGACTTCAACTGGTCTGGCAAGCAGAGGCTTACTGGGTGTGGACTGAGAGCAGTGGGTGGGAGCATGGTCCCTGGCTCTAACTGGGCCTGTGAGCAGAGATGTGGACAACAGTGTGGACTGAGTCTGGCTGGTGAGGGGGTGGATACCTGGCTCCAATAGTGCTGTTGGAGACCTTTGGATCCCTCTGTGTTGAGAAGAGTTTGCACTGCCTGAGACCATTTAATGGGAACTCATATCTGGGGCTGCCCACCTGGGGACACTCTGAGGTTGACCTTCAAATTTTTGTAGCAGAAAAGAACTGAAAGGTGGGGGCTGGGTGCCACAGCTGTCTGTATCTCTCACAGCCAAGATTTAAACCTAATACTGTGGCTTCTTAGGATAGGGTAGAGGTTGGCTGATATCAAAACAGAGCTAGCTTGCACTATTTCACCAAGTAAGTCCTCATAGTCTCCAGCCAAAACTCTGAAAGGGCCTTTATAAGGTTGTAGAAGATAAGCTACAATTACAAAGCCTAGCACTTTGGTAAAGGGCTGATTATCTCTATTACCTGGGAACCCCAATTCAATCTCACCCTATCAGTCCTAATAACCAAACGGTGGAAAATAAACATGGTGCAAACCCAACGGAAGAACTCTAGCAACATGAATAACCAGAGTAGATCAACTCCCCCAAGGAATGACAATGGAGATACAGCTGAAGATTCCATGCATAAACAAATGACTGAAATGTCAGAAATTGAATTGAGAATATGGATGGTGTATAAGATGAATAGAATGGAAGAAAAGTTAGAAATTGAAATCCAACTTTAGAACTACCCAAAGAGTAGTTCTAAAGTTCTAATTACTAGTTCTAATTTCTCAAGGAATTAATGAATTCAAAGACAAAGTCATGGACCAGGTGTGGTGGCTCACATCTGTGATCCTAGCACTCTGGGAAGTTGAGGTGGGTGGATAGCTTGAGCTTATGAGTTCAAAACCAGCCTGAGCAAGAGTGAGACCCTGTCTCTACCAAAGACAAAGTCACCTAAGATATTAACATAATGACAAAAGAAATATCAGAACTCAAGGAAATGAAGAAGTTATTTGAGGAGCTCCAAAGTACATTGGAATCCCACAGTAATAGAGTTGACCAGGCAGAAGAAAGGATCTCTGAAACTGAAGACAAAGCTTTTGAATGTTCCCAAATGCTCAAAGAGGCAGACAAATGGAGAGCAAAAATTGATCATTCCCTGAGAGAGTTGTGGGATCACTCCAAAAGATCAAACATTCATCTTATAGGAATTCCTGAAGGAGAAGAG
>CAUYQV010165756.1:0-31213 GCA_963574575.1 Galagoides demidoff | reverse complement strand
TGGCGGGTTTGAACCTGGCCCGGGCCAGCAGAACAACAATGACAACAAAAACAACAAAAATAGCCGGGCATTGTGGCAGGTGCCTCTAGTCCCAGCTACTCAGGAGGCTGAGGTCAGAGAATCGCTTATGCCCAAGAGTTTGAGGTTGCTGTGAGCTGTGACCCCATGGCACTCCACCAAGGGAGACTCTGTCTCAAAAAAAAGTCCAAGACCCTGAATTTAAATTCTGGCAGCAGAAATTGGAAATTAGACCTTGATTCCAGCACACAGTACACAGTAGCAAAGGGCTATAAACACAAGCTGTGAACTTGGATGAATCAGGCTCATTCAGACTCTGCCACTTTCATGCTGGAAGAGCTCGTTAAATTCTACCCACCTCTGTAAAAGAGTTGTCATCTGGAGAGTCATTAGATTCTGTGTGAGAATGTGCAGGTATGAAGTGCTTGACACAAATAATGTTAGTTATTCCAGGAACATTTCAGAGATGTCATCAATAGGGTTGATGGTGACATAGATGAGAGGTGATAGAATGATACAGATATGTCTATCAACCCGAGGTTTCTAGCTTGGTTGACTGAGAGAATGGGAGTACATTCATCAAGGTGAGGAAGCGCAAAGCAAGAAGCTGGTTTGAAGGAAAGAGAAAAAATGATGAGTTTAAGTGAGATGTGTTGAACTTCGGGTAACTGAACTGGTCAGTTAGCCCCAGGGAGAGGGTCATTTAGGAAGCTGTTGGAAATGAGGCTCTGGTGGCTTAGGTGAGAGTTCAAGCTCTCACTTTGAACATTAGTATTGTAAAGTATCGCACAATCTTAGGAAGAACTTCAAAATGTGGATTCCATGCGGCTATGTAAGGTTTCCTAGGAAGAAAAGTTGTTAGAAACAGAGCTGGGGGGGGGTGTTTCTAGACATTTAAACCTTTCTCCTTTAGCGTTTATAAATCACTACACGATCCTGGGGGCAGAAATTGGACTCTCTAGATAGGTGTTGAGATCTCTAGAACAATTATGCGAGACAATCAGATATCTGCATGTTTGGCGTTATCATTACTATTTTAGTGTTAAAATCTACTTTTCCACAGTCTGCCTCCCACTGGTAACTAGGACCTGTGGATTTAAAAACACAACAAATAGAAAAACAAACGAACAAATGCCAAGATTGATTAAATTAAGAACACTTCCTTCTGAGGAAAGTGCATAAACATTTGTGCCTGATTTTCTGGACTTCCGATTGCTGCCACTGCTGTTGTTTTTTTGTTTGTCTTTCTTTGTTTGGGTTTTGTCTTGTCGGCTTCCTACTTCTCCACCTCAGTGTGTGATCTGAGTAGGCCAGTTCCTAGAAAAGTGATCCACCCACAATAGCTACATCTGTCTCTTCTCTTGTTGATATAATGTAGATAGGGCAAATGAATGCCTATTACATTAGGTGTTTCAATCTACTGAGATTAGAATAATAGTGTAAAAATTTCCCAGTGTGCTCTGGTTTAAGTCTCTGTCTTTCTGAAGCTCCCAATAAAAATATTGTTACACTATTAAATAGTCACTTAATGAGGGACCAGTAGAAAATAAACCAGCTATCTCTAAACGTTTTTTAAAATTATCCCATAATATTAAAAAGATTTTTCAAGGAAACCATAGACATCAATAAGCTAGAATTACTCTACTATTGATACACCTGTACAGACTAGAGCTGTCATTTGTAAAAACATTAAAAGATTTTATGTAACATAGTAACAACAGTAATAGCAAAATATGTAGTGTTTATAATGTTTCAGATTCCATTTTAGATACTTTATACGTAGCCCATGTATTTCCATTAAAGAAAAATCTAAGGTACAATAAAATTTTAAAGAGTAAGAAATAATTCACGAATTGAGGAATACCAGACCAATAGAATGTTCCAGTCCAATTTTTCTGCCACCCACAAACTCCCCAGCTCTTATTTTATTTGGGGCAGGAAAGAGGTTGGTGGATTACTTATAATTATCCTATAGTTTTGAGGGAAAAAAACATACATATGAACATATATAAATACTGATAATTTTGTTATCTGTTTTAGGTTACATGAAATAATTGAAGTGTTTTGGTTTATTTTTGTTTTTATTTTGCCAAGTGGGATACTTCTTGCGGCCATCTCCAGGATGCAGTGCAGGCTTCCTCTTGCATGTCTCACAGTAGAACGTGGTTTCTCGCCTTCCACCTCCCTCATTTCTTCTGCTGCAAACCACTCAACCCTCTGTTGATTTGTTTTCATGTTTGCATTAGAAGATACATCTTCCCATTTAGCCTGGCCTCAGTGTCGGGAGATGATGATCTTCCCCTCTTTCTTGAGTTTCTGTTCATCATATTGCTCACAGGCGAGGTGAGGAGATTTCTCCTGTAGGGAAAGAGTGTCTACATTTTTTCTTCAGTGAAGCAAACAAACACAACCAAAAAAAAAAATGGGATTGGTTTACAATTACATAATTACTGTTTGGGGGGTATCTTGTTGGAAAGTTCCGAGTCATATAATTATGTTAGTTGCTCATGAATTGATTAGCTGAGGTTATGTTTTATTTCTGGCTAACATAAGCATTTACTAGAAATGACCCAAGTTAAGTTTCACTTGTGTTTGCAGTTATGATTCAAGTCAGGTTTTGCCTATATTTGTAATGGAAGCCAAATTAAGTCTGTTTTTAAGGTCTAATGGGTTTTGTTTTCTAAGGAATGTTTCAAGCCCACTTCCTATGTTAATTTCACTTTAACGTTGACCCCTTTTGGTCATATTTTCCAAACATCCTTTCTGAAAGTTGAGAGTGACCACATGGTATAACATTGCTGTCAGTTACCACTGTTGACATGTCCTTGGGACCTACTGTCAAGTAGATGTTATCATCATCACAGGATGCCAGGGCTTAGAGTCAGAAGGCTGCAACTGGAAGTAGGCAGTCAGTGTCGCCTCCTCTGAAGTGCTGAGCCTGACACACCATCCCCAAGAGCCAGAGTGAGCCTGCCAGGGCTGCTGACAGCCTTGAGAGGAGACAAGGTCCCAGGGGAGCAACAATGACTAAGGAGAATAGCAGCCAGAGACTGAGAATCCCCCTCCGTGAGGACTTCCAGAAGCTATGGTGTAACCAGCTGAATGGAGGAGCGGTGTTTATCCAAAGTAAAATGTGTATTTGTTCTTTAATGTTCTCGAAATTTGGGGCAACTGTTTGTTAACAACAACAGAAAAAAAGAAAAAAAAACTTTTTTTTTTTTTTAACCAATTAGGGCTCCTACCTGTTGAGCAGCTAACTTATCAAGAATCCTTTCATTTTGGAGGACCATGGAGGCCAAATTTGTCATCTCAGATTGTACTTATTGAAAAGAATTTAAGGCATCAGTAAAATTTTTTAAAAGAGTTGTTGAAATATTGATAAGCATTTTTTTTTTCAATTCAGAGCTGAGGGGAAAAAGGCTCTTACAAAAGAATGAAATTTGGAAACCCGTTTGTATGATTGGGTTTTAGAGACCATAGAGGATTTTTCTGTGAGGGCTCACTTAGGAGCACATGACCCTAAGTCTAGGATTTCAGTAGCATTTAATGAGTCATATTTGGTCATTTTGGACAAGAGATAGTCCCAACCTCATTTTGTTTTTACACAAGATAAACAATCCAGTATTATTGCAAGAAAAGGTCAGTTTGAATCCCATTACTCACCACTTGGGAGTGATAGGAATGTCATGGCTATTTTTTTCTCTTATCTGCATCTGTACATTGCCAGGTTGAATGATTCTGGTTTAAACTGGAGTAGTAACAAAAAAATTTATGAATTTAATGAAGTAGCCCATGCATACTATCACGGTACAAGGATGGCTGGTTTTCTTTTCAAACATGTCTTGAGTATTGGTCTACCCAATAGACAAAACCAGTATGTATAGAACCATAAAGGCATTCCCTTTGCTTTTAGTGTCTTTATGGAAACAATATCTAGTTTTAGTGAATTTTCTAATGATATGTCACCAGGGTATTATGGTCATATTTTAATTTTGTATCTGTGTCATGTAAGAGTCCAGTCTCAGGGCAGCACCTGTGGCTCAAAGGAGTAGGGTGCCAGCCCCATATGCCGGAGGTGGTGGGTTCGAACCCAGCCACAGCCAAAAACTGAAGAAAAAAAAGAAAAGTCCAGTCTCTATAATCTGTGTTAAACAACGAGCTTGATTACCAAGAGGGTCTAGAATAGTCCCCAGAATGGACCCACTTTTATTAAGGTTTTCTGTGCAGAAGTATAAATAAGCTGCTCTAAAATCAATAGTGGTATAAGCTGTCCTTTTGCTTTTAAAGTTTCTTTCTACTGTCAAATTCATCAATCATAAATAACTGAACTGTCGAGGATACAAAGCCTCTTTATAAAGCCGTTTTGCTAAATTGCTCACCCAGGTGTGGCTGGAAACAGGTTTTAATATTAGCTATGATTTTTCCGATTCATCCAGAAATTCATCATGGGCAGCAACAGGTTTGGTTAGTGAATGTGGCTGTACGTTGAACCGCAGACTTCAGACGATTATCCAGTTTGAGTGGTGAATATCCCTAACAGAAGTAAAAACTTGAACATTTTGTGTTAAATGTGAAACAAAAAAAATGTCTTAGTCAATGAAAAAGAGGCAGATGGAGTCTTGGTTTGGGGGTAAAGCTGTCTACTACAGCTTGGCTTCTACTTCTAGAGAAGCCTTTTCTGGGGCTATTCCTAAATTCAAGTCACCTGTAGTTTGACAGATCAGCAGTCTAAAGGAGCTCTCTTCAGTTGCAAAACTTACACCCGCGTTCCAAGACACTGAAGTTTTGCTGCAGTCTGAACAGAAAGAAGAACTTGATACGGTCCCCCTTCTAGTGAGGCTCAAGGGCAGTTTTCTCTCCCGCTGTTTCCAAAAGACCCACTTTCCAGGTCCTAAGTCAGTGTTTTTCTTCCTGTTTTAAATCTCACGGCACACTTGAACCTATAGTTAAACTCCCGCAGCAGCACACTTAAACTATGTTGATCCCAAAAAAAAGAGTAAAAAATACAAATATGTGCTTCAAACTCCTTTTGTGTTTTTTTATGGTTTTTTTTAACAATGTATTTTATTCTTTTTTTTTCTTTTTTGGCCAGGGCTGGGGTTGAACCCTCTACCTCTGGCAGGTGGAACCGGCGCCCTACCCTTTTGAGCCACAGGCACTGCCCAAACTCCTTTTGAAAATAATTTAATTAATGGTTTTTAAAAAAATTCTGTGGCACATCTAAGATCATCCTACAGCACACTGTTTGAAAATCACTGTCCTGGATTATGGTAGATAAGCCACGGGAAGCTTCCTTTACCTGGTGGAACTGTACTTTGGCAAAAAGCATCAATGTCTTGCAGTATTGGGTCATAACAGTGCTAATAAGTGCAGAAGATATAGGAGGTTTTGTCCTCAAAGGCATATGTTTTCTAGTAATTATGTTATAATAAGTCAATTTTGTTTTCCCATAGAGGCTAATCTAATTTCCATTAAGGGCACTGATAATGCATAAAACTTTTGGCAAAGGCCCAACCAACTCTGTTAATTTAACTGATTTTAATTTCAAGATACCAACTGTCATTTTAACCTGTTTAAAGCCAGAGGATAATAAAGGCAATGGTAGTGCCATCGGGTTTATAAAATCTTATTTGTTTGATAATGTGTCCAGTACAGTGAATTATCTTATCAGTGGAAATGGCATCAGCTTTTCTACAAGGAAAAGCTTCAGTCTGTTTTGAAAACAGACAAACTATCACAAAAATATTTTGATATCCCATTGAGGGTAGCAACTGAATGAGATCCATCTGTTTAAATGGTCCAGCAGATGGTGGAAATATACCACTTGAAACCTTAAGGGTCTTTCTGGGATTATAGGTTTGGAAAGCCAGACATTTGTTATAAACCATTTTTGTCATTTTAGAACAATCACTGCACCAGTACTTTTTTATAATTTGAACCATATTATATTCACCATGATGAGTAGCGAAGTGCAGAGCCTTGAAGAATGGCACTTTTAGGGACTCAGGAAGGACCAGGCAGCCATCTAGGCTCTTGACAAATATTCATATAGCATGAAATTTGCATTTATTTATGTATTTGTTTATTTTTGAGACAGAGTCTTACTTTGTCACTCTTAGCAATCTCAAACTCTTGGACTCAAGAGATCCTCTTGCCTCAGCCTCCCAAGTACCTAGAACTAATGGACCTTTGTCACCACACACAGCTAGTTTTTCTATATTTAGTAGAGACAGGGTCTTGCTCTTGATCAGAGTGGTCTGGAATTCCTGAGCTCAGGACATCCACCTGCCTCAGCCTGCCAGAGTGCTAGGATTACAGGCATGAACCGTGCACCCAGGTAAATTTGCATTCTTTTAGATCATTTTTGTTGCTGGAGTTCAGGGGCACAATGTTGTTTGTTAAGCAAATTATCATAGGTAATTTGATTTTAATTGACTTCATGGAGTTCATTCAGACTGCATATTTAAAAAATTTCAGTGCCTGGGTGGCACCGGTAGCTCAGTGGGTAGGGCACCAGCCCCATAGGCCAAGGGTGGCAGGTTCAAACCTGGCCCCAGCCAAACTGCAAGAACAAAAAAAAAAATTTTCAGTGCCAGTTGACTTAGCAGAAATCCTTCTAAATCCTTGTTATTTAGATTTAGTTTTATGAGTATGAACTTTATTCAATTTTTTTACATTGGAAATTAGGAGTTGTTTATTGAATCACAAGATGATCTTATGTAGTGCTGAAAATTCTATAATGAAGTGAGTCCATCTCTGTATCTTGATTTATACTTAGTTGTTTTTTGTTTTTTTTTTTTGAGACAGAGCCTCAAGCTATCCCCCTGAGTAGAGTGCCATGGCATCACAGCTCACAGCAACCTCCAACTCCTGGGCTCAAGCGAGTCTCCTGCCTCCACCTCCCAAGTAGCTGGGACCACAGGCACCCACCACAATGCCTGGCCATTTTTTTTTTTTTTTGGTTGCAGCCATCATTGTTGTTTGGTGGGCCCGGGCTGGGGATTTGAACCCGCCACCTTAGGTGTACGTGGCTGGCGCCTTAGCCAATTGAGCCACAGGCGCCGAGCCTATGCTTAGTTTTTAACACTGTGTATTTTATAAAATATATTGATATCAAGATAAAAAAGAAGCAATTAAAACAATAAAACATGGTAATTTACATAACTTAAGGGATCCAAGTTCAGTATTACAACCTCAAGTACGCCTTCAAGGAAGACTGAGGAATCTACTGAGAAACCACCTGTAGTTTCTGGCATATCAATCCTCTAAACCGCACACAGTGCCTGTGCCCTAGTTTTAGAGATTTCCACCTTTTCACATTTCTCATATTTTTTCAAATGTTTCTGCAGCAATCCATTAAGACAGTTTGCAAATGGTAAAATATTTGACCTAAAATATTTCAGCAATACATCTTAAAATTTAAATTCGCATAGACAGAAAGCAGCTAAACTTAATGATTTAAAAAAAAAAAAAGTCCAGAATCTTTGGTAGTCAATGACCAGACAGGCATCACATCAGGGAACCATACTCTTCCCAGGTATTTGGAGACTTGTGTGTGAATTTCATCTCGGCTCTAGTCTTCTCAGGGATCAAAACTTCCTCCATTATAGAGCGCTGGGTTCCTCCCACACAGTCTGACAAACTCAGTGAGTGTGCTGCAGCTGATTTCACAGTCACTCAAGCCCAAAGCTGTTACGTTTTTTACAGTGTTCAGCAAAACAAATCAATTCATTATCAAGACACTGAGAGCCATTGGCACTAACTTAACGAGTCTTAGGCAGTTAAGACCTATCCATCCAAAACAGAGATGAGGAACAGGAGTTTCTTCTTTGAAGAATGTCTCAAATTTACTTCATATAAAAAGAAGTACATAACAACATTAGCTCTAGGGGACTGTTTAATAGGTGCATCCCAACTATTTTTTATAAGAGAAGGAAATTCAACCTGGCCAGGATTTTCACTCACAACATCAATTCAAAGATGTTCTAGGTTAACATGAGTCTTACTTTAAAGTGCTAGAAGTTCATCACTTAGAATGAAGTAATTCAATGCCAGTTCTCTAAGGCCTTGACAGTAATCAGCTACACAAAGGATTCCATCAGATGAAACATGAGGACAGCTACTTTTAGGAGTTTTAAGAGTGTCACTGTCGTTAGCCACAAGAATCTTCAATGAAGCATCATCCATTGGTATGTGTGCAATTTTGATTGATGATCACAGTTTTGAGTTGACACAAACAACCATAAGCACTTACACAAAATGAGACTTTGACACATTCATAGAACTCAGCTTGGCTATTAAAATCAAACCCTAGGTGCGGTTAGAACAGTTTACCAGCTGGGGAAGTATAACACAGGCAGCTTCTGCTGACTTCGTACTATTACCAGCCTTAGAGCTGATGTATTGGAGATGGGCAGCATGATTTTTAATAATCTGCTGAATGAGATCAGGATGAGTGGACTTAAAATATGAAGTAGCTAACAGGTTCAGCTCAGATTCGAACTTTCTCCTAAGGTCAGTAATATGAAAAACTTCATTCCGTCTCCTACATACAGAAGATGCACATACAGAAGATGCACAGGGCCAGTCTATTGAAGGAAGACACTGAAACATCTGTAGTGCTACATGGGAGGCAAACGCCCCCAGTCTAGAACAGTGAACTCATGAGTCTGGTTGAAAGAAGAGCAGAAAACCCAAGTTTTGGCTGTTTTGTTGTTGGTGAAGACGGAACAATTTCATGTGCAACAGACAAATTGTTCCTCTTCATTCTTCAAATGTAATGAAATATTTTTTAATACATAAATATTTCTGTTTTGTGATCCACTTTGTATGATGTGAAATATTTCTTAACCACAACATAGAGTTGGATCCCAGAAGCAGAACTGACCTATAAAGTAACTAAGGAAGGCTTCCACGTTGTAAGTCACTCTGAACCGATGCAGTGAAGTAACTGCTGCCGTGGGGTACTCACCATTTGATTTCACTTCCCTGCACAGATGAGCACAGAACTGGGTCTGGTGCTCGGCACTGGAAAGGTCTCCTGGGCAGCATCACATGCCGTTGGTCCTGGACCTGTGCAAGGAGCACCTGGAGAGTGCAGCCAGGCCAGCAATACGCCCCGGCCGGGTGGCAAGAGGACCATGAACTTTAATTTTATAATAATAGCAAACTGTGAGGTAAAGAGAACAGCTGAAAGAAATGTATCTGGGGCCGATTTTGGTGGGGGTTCCGCTAGAGGTGAGAAAGTCTCTTTGTTTCCGTAACATTCCCAAACCTCTCCAAAGGCAAAGCCATGTTCACTGTCCACATAAACTGATTTGTTTGGGCTATATGACAAGCCTTAGGAAGAATGTAAAATTCTGCAGGTTGTGCCGACTTAAAAACTGTGGAACTGGGTCTGATGCTAGGCATGGAAAGGTCTAATGGATGGCGTCCGCATGCTGTCAGTGCCTGGACACCTTTTCTCTTAGTTCATATTGAGAAGTTACAGCATATTCTGTTTGGTATCTCTCTTCTATACTTTTGGTATAAAACCTATCAACAAAAAAAATTAGTTCAGGATTATCTAATGGAATTTCTCGTATTGATGTGAGGGGTCCGTAGCTGATGCTGTCCTCACATAGCTATGGTCTGCTCCATCGTCAAGCAGGAGCAGCACAGTGTCAGGGGTAAACAGATTTCGTTTGACAGGGAGATGTTCCTGAAAGTATACTAGGTCTGAGGGGGATTTAGTAAACTTTAGACTGTATGTGGAACTTGTAGGTAAATTTCCCTTTCTAAAACTAGGTCAGATGAAGTCTCTCTTAATTTAGCTGCTGCGGCCACTGTGCTCTGGCCACTGGATCTCAGTGTAGGCGCTACTTAGCCATCAGCCACCATCCTCCCCTGTGTATCTGAGTAAGGACTCTCAGGGCCTGGTTTTCATGCTTGTCAACAGAGTGAAAGGTTTTATATAATTTAGGAGCCTTAAAGCTAGAGGCTGTTGTAAGGTCAGTTTTATTTGATTAAAAGTTTGTTCATGATTATCTTCCCATGGCAAAAGAGTTTTTAGTTAAGTTTATGCAGCGGGAAGCCAACAGAAAAAAATTGGGGACCCAAGCTCTGTATGATCCCTCCAGTCCAAGGAATCCTTTTATTTATCTCTTAAGAGAGAGAAAAAGAAGGCTTGGATTGCCTTTTTTTTCTTTTCAGGTGAAAGGGAAATTCCCTCTGCCGCCAGGTTATATTTTGAGTAATGGTCCTTTTCTCTAAAGAGCTTAGAATTTTCCACGGAGGCCCTGTGGTCCTCATAGGCTAACTGCTATGAGATACACTGATTCTACTTCAGGGTCTTCTTTTGTAGAACATAAAACAGTAGGTCATCAACATATTGAATAAGAGAGGAATTTCTAGGCAATTGAAGGTTGACAGATCTTACTTTAATACCTAAGGGAACAAATGGGACTTCAGTGACCCCTGTGGCATTAAAGGCACATTGCTGGTTTTTCCAGTGGCTTTATTTTCAACCAGAATACCATGAACCATTTAGAACCTATAGGCACATTAGAAAACAAAGCGTTCTGATTTGGAATCACAGAAAATTTTGGAATTATGACTTTATTTATTGCATGTAAGTCTTGAACAAATCTCCAACCACATCTATTAAGTTTTTTTGACAGGTAGAATTAGAGGGTTACAGGGACAAGTACAAGGAATTATAAGTCTTTGTCTTATTAAATCTTCTGTAAATGGTGAAAGTCCTTAAATTACCTCTGATTTTAGGGATATTAAGGAAATTTAAGCAATGACTTAGACTGGTGTATTTGGATTTTTCTATGTCAGTTGAGGAGGAAGCCTACAAATATTTAGGTACTTCACAATGCAGTAAGTGAAAGTGTGTAAGTGTGACTTTCAATATTATCAATTCCTACTTGTAGGGAATGGACCAATTTAGGTACAGGAGGGGCAGGAAACTCCATGATTATTTCTCCCTCCAAAGAGAACTTTATGTGTCCTCCTAAGTTAGAAAGCAAATCCCACCCCTGTAAATCTCTGGAGCAGTGTCACATAGTAGGAGGGCAGACTTTCTGAAGATGGTCCAAGCATAAATTCGTTGGCTTTTTAGGGTGGGGTTTAATGGGGAAACAGCTCCAGAACCTACCAGCACTGCATACAACTCCACACTGAGCTTGATCTTAGTTTTCTTGTATTTGTTTGGTAGTAATACAAGAAATAACATACCAGAGAGTCCTTCAGAGCCCCATTTGTGTTGATTATTTTCTTAAAAATTGAACCCTTGAGAATTTTCTTTAATGAAGAAACAGTTTGGGTCCAAGGAGGTAGGTCTGTTAGAGCCCTGGTTCTTGATCTTTTTGGCACCAGGGACTGGTTTCAAGCACAATTCTTCCATGGACTGGAGGGGAGATGGTCTTGCTGTGAGTCTGCAGGGAATTGGTTTTTCAGGTCTCTGTGCAGTCAGTGCTCTCTGTTGATGATAATCTGTATTTGTAGCTGCTCCCCAGCACTAACATCACCACCTCAGCTCCACCTCAGATCATCAGGTGCTGAGTCTCATAAGGAGCGTGCAGCCCAGATCCCTCACATGCACAGTTTACAGAAGGGTTCATGTTCCCACAAGAGTCTAATGCTGCTGCTGATCCAACCAGAGGCAGGGCTCAGGCTGTGACGTGGGTGAGGGGAGAGGCTCACCTGCCACTTACCTCCTGTGTGCAGCCCGGTTCCTAACTGGCCACAGACAGCCTCAGGGTTGGGGACTGTAGAGTTAGAGGACTGAAGTAGGGTGGACAGTCAACCTTCCAGTGACTAATTACAGTGATAGCAGACATCCTGAAGTGTGGAGAGTCTCACGTGTGACACACCTTAACAGGCCTCTTGCTCTTTGTCCCTGTAGCTGTGAGGACGGTGGCACTTATTAGCCTTGTAATCCTTTCCTTCAGTATTTGCCTTTAACTTTTTCCTTGTTCCAAATTTCTCTCAAAATGTCCAGCCATGGTGGATAATTCTGCCATATCAGTGACTTCCTACCCAATCCCACACTTTTTAATCAAATTAGTAAGCTCTGGTCAGAGACCATCAGTGAATAAGGCTGTAACAGCTACTTCAATTGCAGCAGGAAATGTTCTCTGCTGTATTTCAAGACCAGAATGGTTACCAAATGAGATTACCAATCTAGTCTTATAATCAGAAACTTATTTTTTGTTGTTGCTGTTTACATAATTGTATAATGGACCAGTGTTTTCTGGGAAGACATTAGGGATAGTTTTTAAAGGTTTGTAAGCCATTTTTTCTGGCATCTTCAAGACCATTCTTAGAAGTAGCTCTTGAAGGGTCAGAAAATTTTCTTTAGTCTTATTCTATTTTTCTCTTTTCTTCCTATTTACATGCCTCTCTAGTATAAACTGATAAAATCAGGAAGCCCAGGGTCATAGATTCCTATGAGGGTTCTAAATTCCTCAGCAAATTTTTGTGGATTTTCCTTGGGATCTGGAAAATCATTTGCTATAGCTTTGAGTCAATTTTTGACCAAGGAATAAAAGTGGTTATAGCAGTCAAACCTGGCTGTGCTAAGGGCCAAAGTTTATAAGCATTAACCCAGCCTCTCTCTCTTTATCCTCAGAGCGGAAAAGTAATTGAGCAAACAGATTAGTAAGCTCTGGGAGAGAAGATGGTTGAACTAATGGGCTAGTGGATTCAGAATAATTAGGTAGGGAGGGCAAAGGAAGGAAACAATGGAAGTCAAATCAGTTTCCATGTACTTTTTCTTGTTTTTGCCCTTAATTCACTGCTTAAGTTTTTCATTTGTCTTATTTGATTTTAGCAAAGAATCTTTCAGAGAGGTAATTTTGGAATCAGTCTTTTGGAAGCCTCTGTATACTAATGAAAACAGTGCATCCCATTGTTTCTGATGCATTCAAAAGCTACTCTTTTTCTAATATGCTCCATAAATTAACAATTTTATCTAGATTAAAATTTCCCTATTTTTGTCCACTGGAATTTCAAACTATCCCTTGTTAACCAGAATTCACCCACTTGGGGAGAAAGGTACAAGTTTGGATCCTCTGGGTCCTATACATAGAATCTGTTGGTGTTGTGGATGAAAGAGCACCAGATTGTCTAGATAGTGACAAACTCACAATGTCCTGTCCTTTAAAAATGTTACTAACCTGAAGCCTTCAACTGGACACCCAGTCATCTTCCTGTTGAACACCCAATTTGACCAGATCTCAATCCAGATTCCAGACCTAGTCTAGAAACTAGTGCACTAGACTAGACCCATTCCAGCCTCTGTCCAGAGACCCAATCTCGGGGGCTGAAGCACCTTCGAAGTCACAGTCAGTATTAGTAGGAGCGAGCATCTCAGCAGCAGTCTCAGCAGCAGTCTTAGAGGGAGGGGGGTCCCAATCAGGCGATCAGGCGTCCTCAGAGCAAGAAGCGGAGCCAAAGGAGGAGCCCCAGTTAACTTCTCCCCCAGCAATCCCGCGGCCACCTACGCGGCAGGTGCAGAGACTGCTAAGCAATGAGGTACAGATTTTCGTGCTCTCGTGAGTCTCACTAACAAGAGTAATGGTGTTAAATCCCTTCCCCAATCCCTAATTGACAAAGTATTTCTCACAGGTGCCTCCTACAAGTTTTATTTTTATCTAACATAAGCACTTGCCAAAAATACCCCCAGGTTAAGTTTCGTTTATATTGTAATATATCCCAAGTCAGATGTCACATATAGTTGAAATTTAAGCTAAATTAAGGCTATTTTAAAGGCCTAACTTGTATTGTTTGCTCAAGAACTTTCCTGGCCTGGTTTTCATTTTAAATTTACTTCGACATTCATCATAACAATTTTATGAAGTACATACTATTATTATATCCATTTCACAGGTGACAGGGATGAGGGAGCTGAGACACAGACATTTTAAATAACTTGATCAAGGTTATTTAGCTCAGAAATATCAAAACCAGGACTCAAATTAAGTCAGAATATCTCCAAAATACATACTCTTAACTATTACAGTATTAACTCTTTCAAAAGAATACCATTGAAACCCAGGGGAAGTAATATTAGAAGAGATTATTAGCCTTTTCTTTACACATTGATGTATAGTTTCATTTGTTACAACAAGTACATTTTACTTCTAATCTGAAGGTCACCATGTAAGATAAAATATTCTGCTGGCACTTTGCATAAAAGGGTATTCTTTTGATGGTCAAAAATCATATGAAAGGATGCTCAGCTTGATTAAACATAAAGGAAACGCAAATTGCGTCCACAATGAGATATCTCTGTATACATGCAAGGAAACTAAGATAGAATAGAAAAATAATACCAATTTTGGAGATAACAAATGGAAACTGTTGCTGTGAAATAATTAAAATTTCTCTAGAATACTGGTGGGAGTACAAATTGATACAACCCCCTTTAGAAAACTATGTGTCAGTAGCTATTGAAGCTGAACATACTCATACACCAAGATGCAGCAATTCCACTCCTAGATATGTACCCATCAGAAATATATACATATGTATTTTCAACAAAAGACATGTTTAAGAATATTTATTGCAGGCTCAGTACCTGTGGCTCAAGTGGCTAAGGTGCCAGCCACATACACCTAAGGTGGCAGGTTCAAATCCAGCCTGGGCCCGCCAAACAACAATCATGGCTGCAACCAAAAAATAGCCAGGCATTGTGGCAGGTACCTGTGGTCCCAGCTACTTGGGAGGCAGAGACAGGAGATTTGCTTGAGCCCAGGAGTTGGAGGTTGCTGTGAGCTGTAATGCCACAGCGCTCTAAACAGGGGAATAGCTTGAGGCTCTGTCTCAAAAAAAAAGAATATCAATTGCAGTACTATTGATAATAGTCACAAACTGTAAATAACCTAAAAGTTCATCAGCAGCTGAGTGGATAAATAAATTATGGTGTAATAATAAAATTAAATACCAAATTGCATTGGTTTTAATCTATCTATTACTGTGTACAACACATGGATAAATCTAACAAATACAATGACCAGAGAAGCTGGACATGTGCACACACAAAAAAAAATTATACACTGTATGATTTCATTTCTATAAAGAAACAAGCAAAACTAATATAGAGTGAAGTCAGGGGACTGGTTACTTTTGGTGGGCAGTAGTGAGTGAAAGGGAGCATTCTGGTTTATGAGGTGTGTTCACACTGTGAAAATTCATTGGGCTGAACACAGGATTGATGCATTTTCCTGTGTATGTTATACCTCAATAAAAATAATTCTTAAAGAATACATCGTTTTGGAGTTAACACAAGAAAAGTACCTTGAAATGACATTACTCATACAATCATGAAATGCTACTCAATCCTGAACCTATTCCTTTTGAGGGTCACAAGAGTGTTTATCTCTAGAAGTTTGAAAATGTGATTAATGGCTCCAGCCTAGATTCACTGTTAACAAAGGTACCTGGCAGAGAGCTAAATGCCACTGGATCTTCCAAGACAAATTTTAAATGATGGTGCTTAGAAGAAACAAAAATTGTAGTGTGCTGCTAAAGAAAAGAATATTGTCTTCAACTTGGCAAAGATTAAAGAAAAAAACTTTTTTTTGTTTTCGTAGTTGTTCTAGATAGTAACACTGGAAGGACCTCCTGTTCTTTAATTCAGTTATCAACTCTCACAAACACTATGGCTGAATATCACAATTCTGGATTACACACGGACTTCAGTCATCCCTCCACAGCAAAGCCATAGAAATGACAAGAACAATACTTTAGCAAAAGAAAGAGGAGAAAAGTAAAAGGAAAAGAAGAGAAGAAGGGGAGAAGAAGTGGAAGAAGTGAGGAGAGTGGCGCTTGGGCCTGGATGTACGAGAGGACCTGTCAGTGGATGGGAATCTCTGAGGAATCCCCAGGACAGAAAGCAAATAGGATCAGGGGAAGAGGGAAACTTAATTACAAGCAAAAAAAAAAAAATCATTCTGGAAGGTGGGCACAACACAAGAGGGTTTGTTCCCTAGACTGTTTCTTTCCAGAAGAATCATACACCTCAAGCTCTTAGAAGCAGTGTAGCCATTTGTTAAGGCAACAATAAAAAAAACTAGCATAGTCTGAGTGGCTTAAACAACAAAACTTTATGTCTCACAGTTCTAGAGGCCAAGGGCAAGGTTCCAGCAGATCCAGAGTCTGCTGACAGCCAGCCACTTCAGTCTTTCCCTGGGATCCCCACTTGATGGACAGCAGGAACCTGTCCAGTCTCTTCTCCAGGCACTGACCCATCATGAGGGCTCTACGTTTATGAGCTCATTACTTCCCAAGGCTCCACCTCCAAATTCCACCACTTTGGGGATTTGAGGCTTTAAAATATGAATTTTGGGAGAACACAAACATGTGGGCCATAGGTAGAGGGGATGGACCTAGGAGGAAAGCTGAGCGTGGAGCGAACTGTGGGTGTGGGAAGCAGGGAATAAGGGAGAACGGGACTTTGGCCTACTTCTTTGGTGGTGCAGAGAATCCAGTTATTTCCATCAGGTTAAGAGGGAAGGTGTCCCGTGAGTGTGGTTGCTGCTGAAGAGGTCTGAAGCGAGTGGTACAGGTTGGCAGCAGTTCCTACAGGAGCAAGTTGAGAAATAACAGATAACAGAATTGTGCAGCAGTATTGAGAACCCACGAGCATCATGAATTTATCACCACTATTCTGCACTTCTGTGAGTTTTTCTTTTCCAGTAGCACTCAGTACCCTGGGATAGTAACAAGAAAAAAAAAAGACTGATGGTGTTTTTCCAGAGCTGGGGTTCTGCCAGGAGGGTGAAACAGAAGACTGGCTCTCGGGAGTGGAGGGTGCTGGCGAGGTGGTGATCCAGGTGATCAACATGTGACCTAAGCCAGCTTATGAGGCTGAGACAAGGCTTTGATTCTGGGCATATCAAAGGACTTGGGGGTTGGAATAGAGAACAACTGAGACAGAAGGATAGGAGGTTGTGTGAGAAACACAGGCGTCTGTTAAACTTGAATGGCCTCAAGAGACAGACATGGAGGAGTGGCAATTTGGAAATAAGGAGGATAATTCATTCCAAGGAAAAAGAATCACATGTGTAAAGATGGAGCAAAGGGGAGGAGCAAGAATTTCCGTGTAATAGATGACACACTGCACGGAGGGGAGGTTGAGATGGAAAGGTACATTAAGCCAGATTGTGAAGAGCCAGAGGTGTTTGGGCAGCGTCTGCTGTCAGAGGCCGGAGCCAGCAGACACTCTCAGGCAGAGGAGCAAGTCCACGGCTGCAGGGCAGGTTGTGCCTGCACCGACCTGCTCCGTGGAGGCAAAACTCTGGGCCCCGCTCTGTTTGCCAAGCCGTGCACCCTGCTCTGCAGCTGCTTGTACAGGAGGAAGAGCATCTTTACTGTAATTCTTCACCGCCTCAAGAGAGGGACCCTTTTCCAACTTATCCCCGAGGGTGCAGTTCTCATTGGTGACCATTGGCTCTGTGTGGAGCAAGTGGACTTCTCAGGACAGCTCCTCTGCTGCCGTATGGAAGATGACCCAGAATGAGGACGCACAGTGAACCCCAGGAGCAGAACAGTTTTGAGCATGACAAAAATATGACCAAAGGCAGCTAAGAAAAAAGAGACAGGGCTAGGTCCAGCAGCGAGCTCTGTAGTAGAAATAACACTGGGCACTAGTGGACACAGGGATGGTGGGAAAGGCAGAAGTTGGAGATGGCTTCGTCTCATTCTCCACTGGGCTCCTAGACTCAAACCTGACCACAATGAAGGCTCACTTAGCATTTCTCAGATGAAAAAAGTAGAGCTGCAAGGAACAAAAACATTTTCAAGGGAAATATATACTGAGTGCTGGGATGGGACCCATAGGCACTCAACAGAAAAAGGACCTTCAATCATCTCAAGCCTCCTAAATTTTGAGGGAGCCGTAGCATTCAGAGAACTCACCTAGAAATTTAGTTACTCTCATGCAGTGGTTTTCAGTCTTGGCACTTGAATCATTTAAGAAGTTTTTTAAAATTCCACTGCCCACAATGGATCAATTAACTCAAAAACCCTGGGGATGGTACTCAGGCATGAACCTTTTTTAAAGCTGCCAGGGTGATTCCAACACATAGCCAACTCTTCTCACTGAACAAGCCCTGTTCTAGATTTCTAGACATGATCATTAATTAGTCCAGCGCAGACAAATTCCTAAGTCAGACAGGGCAGAATAGTTAACCCTACTTGACCATTTTGTCACACTGAATTCCCCATTTCTTATGAAAACTCTCTACATAGTGACCAATTCTTCAAAATTCTTACATGTTGGCAAAAGATTAAAAAATTCATGAAATCCATTATATGGTTTTACTGGTTTTAGGTAACTAAATCCTGGGCAATATGTACTTTAAAAAGTTGGAAACATTTAAAAATAACAACTTCAAAAACATATAATGCACAGGCTGGGAATTATTTTCAGACCATCCGTTTGTTGCTACCATTATATATGTGTCAGGCGTCAAAAAGACCAAATGCTAAGAATCCTCAAAGAGCTGAAAGCAGACCTTCCATCTTGCATCACTAGGAATCTAGAAAAAAAAAAAAAGATGTTACCACAAGGACCTTTGCACCAGGATGTTTACTGCAGCTGAATCCATAATTACCAAGACCTAGAATCAACCCAAGTGCCCATCAACCCATGAATGGATTAACAAAGGATGGCAAATGTATACCATGGAGTACTAAGAAAAGAGGGAGACTTTACATCTTTGGTGTTTACCTGGATGAAGTTGAAACACATTCTTCTTACTAAAGTATCATAAGAATGGGGGGGAAGTACCCAAAATATTCAATGCTAATATGAAACCAATATATAAACAAGCCTACACTAAAGAAAAACATTAGTCTAGCGACTAGGGGAGAGGACAACTGGTTGATCTCACCTACCCTGCATAATGTGAGGGTGTTCAGCACATCCCCTGGGTGAAGGGCCCAACTAAAACTTTAACTTTACCTTAGAAATGAAATCAATGTAACCTAAACAATTATACCCTCATATCAATCTGAAAGTTTTTATTAAAACATTAAATACTATATAAAAAAAGAAAGAAAGAAACATTTAAAAATAATGTAACCTGGCCAGGCATGGTGGCTCACACCTGTAATCCTAGCACTCTGGGAAGCTGAGGCAGGTCGATTACCTGAGCTTAGGAATTTACACCAGCCTGAGCAAGAGCAAGACTCTGTCTCTTTGAAAAATTGAACAACTAGCTGGGTATTGTGGCAGGCACCTGCAGTCCCAGCTGCTATGTAGCTGAGGCAAGATCCCTTGAGCCCAAGAGTTTGAGGTTGCTGTGAGCTATGACTGGGTGGCAGAGTAAGACCTAGGTGAGGGGCTCTTCTACAAATGGAACTTTGTCCTGGAAGTAAGAACAAAGTAACCTAAATATTGTATCCTCATATTACTTTGAATAAAGAATAAAATAAAAATAAAAGTAATTTAATCATCAGAATGAGGCTATTTTGTAAACAGTAGAAAGGTTGTTTGAAAAGAAAAAAAGTGGAAGACACCCAAGCAGGTAGAGACCAGGGTCCCAGGGCTGGGCTTTCCCGCTGACTGCTGCTGTGTCCCCCAGTCAAGGCTCACTTCCTCATCTGCGATGACCAGGGTCCCAGGACTGGGCTTGCCCGCTGCCTGCTGCTGTGTCCCCTAGGCAAGGCTCACTTCCTCATCTGTGGTGAGAGCCTTGCCTGGCAGTGCCAGTCCGCTCTAGCACCCAGTCTCTCTGTCATTTTTAACTCAAGGCAGAACAAGCCAAAAGCCTTGCCTTTCTTGATATGAAAGCCAGAAGAGCATTGCCTGTTTCAGGTGGCTTTGAGGACCTATCTCAGGCCATAGTTGTGTTTTATTGATCCACATAGATAAGAATTTTCCAGTAATGATTTAGAGACTTTCATGGTAATTTAACAATCTCTGTTGAATCCCATAATTAAAGAGGCTTGTACTTTGCATGCCTTTGTATTTTTTCACATTTCTGATAATCATATTTTATTATATTTCATAAAAGTATAAGTCCATAGCAAATTAGAAATTTTTTTAAAATTGGTCTTTCACCGTGGATAGTTTGAGGCACACTGAGAACTCAAGGACTATGGTTACACATTAATATCAATGCAGATGTGCACCCTACGGGAAAAGCTGAATGCAAAAATTATTTTTACCTTGCCTGCTTGAATTTTATTTTAAAGGCCCATTTCATTTGAGCTCAGATTGTTGTTATTAAAAGTTATTTTCTGCTATATGCTTATAAACTGCTCGTAGCTCTTTAAAAGAAAAAAGCCTATACGTGTAGTAGAAAACAGGTGGTGAGGTTTGGTTTAGTCATACCAAACCATCTACTAAGAGAAGCCATGATGTGATACATCAGGCAACACACAAAGGTTGTTAATTTCTGATGGGAAAGGTAGGTACTTTCCTTTTTAAGAAGAGAATTGTCACTCCCCTCTGATTGGTAACAGCTGATCATAGGGTTTCAAATTATTAACATAGAGATTCCTTTGTTTAAATACAAAGAAGTCTGCACAAGGAGGTTAATTTTCCACAGATCATGCAGCTAGTGAAAAGGAAAGTCCAGATACCCTGGGACACTGTTACCAGGTTTGCCCATGCCCTCTCTGCTGTCCAAGCCTCCTCCTCTGTAAATAGTGTCCCAGTGGGAACAGAGAATGAACCTTTACCTAAGCTTCACTTCCAGGACCTGAAATAGGACATAGACAGCTTATAAATCTCCCTAACATGCAGATGCCCCTGTTCTATTTAGAGCTTTCTGTGGATAGACAGGATCAACATTTGTTCCAAACTACTTTGCACATCATGCAGAAAAATGTAAGAGAGAAAATCAGTGTCCTCCACACTAGCACTCTTGAGACTAGTTCAATGTAAATTACTAATAAACATGCCCCCAAAGCAAACCACCTTGATCCTTTTAGGAAATAAGTGTGATGTCAATGAAAAATAAGTGACCACAAATGGAACAGAAATACTTGCATGAAAAATTGAAATTGTTTTTCAACTGTTTGGCTCTCTTATCTAGACAATTCCAGAAAAGTCTAGATTCTTTTTAATATGGATAATACATAATTTTTTACTCTACTTTATTGGCATTGTTGAGTTTTCGCTTAAGAGTGCAGCATTTACATGGCTTCATTATTATTCACTAAGAGATATTAAAATTAACAGCAGGCTGGCTGTGATGGTTCACACCTGCAATCCCAGCACTCTGGGAGGCCAAGGTAGGTGGATCACTTGAGCTCAGGAGTTCAAGACCAACCTGAGACAGAGTGAGAACCTTTCTCTACCAAAAATAGAAAAACAACCGGACGTTGTGGTGGGTTCTTGTAGTCCCAGCTATTCAAGAGGCTGAGGCAAAGGATCACTTGAGCCCAAGAGTTTGAGGTTGCTATAAGCTGTGATGCCACAGATCCCAAAAAATAAATAAATAAATAAATAAATGAAATTAAATAAAAATAAAATTAAATAAACAATTTTGGGGCAGTTGCCATACTCTGAAACAATAAACAGAAATTTATTGTCCTTACACATGCTTCTAACCTTTTTTATTGATTATTTATTTATTTTTTACTCTGTCACCTTGGGTAGAGTTCTATGGCATCATAACTCACAGCAACCTCAAAGTCTTGGACAATTCGCTGGCCTCAGCCTCCTGAATAGCTGAGACTTATGGGCGCCCGCCACAATGCCCAGCAAGTTTTCTTTTCTTTCTTTTTTTTTTTTTTTAAAGTAGAGACAGGGTTTCGCTCTTGCTCAGGCTGGTCTAAAACTTTTGAGCTCAAGGGATCCTCCTACCTTATCCTCCCAGAGTTCTGGAATTACAGGCATGAGCCACCACACCCAGCCTATGCTTGTGATCTTTTAAAGGCAGAGAATCATCCCTCAATTCTTAGCAGTATTGATTTAAAGTTAATATTTGATAAGGGAACCAAGCTGAAATAAGCTGGTTGGGTGCATGGGTGTGCCCACTTTAATAAGAGGAATCACTGAGATCGGAAAGAATCTCCTTAGCTTCTCTCAAGATAAATTTAAGAATAGAGGCCTGGTCTGAGAATATAATGGCGTTGGTTCTGAATCTTAGTCATTTCCTAATTCAGCCTTCAGCTCACATGCGTGGTCTAAGTTGGCCTTGGTCAGACTCTGTCCAGCCCTCAGCCCTTTTTGGATCTTAAGACACAGATGGCATACACCATTGATGCTCTGGGGTTGTGAGAGAGACAGTAAAGAAATAGAAAAATAAAAACAGAATAAAATCTGATTACATGGAGTTTCACTTAAAACAAAAATTGACAGAGTTCTGCCCAAAGCGGCTTGTTGTTTCCTGTGCCAGGAACTACTGTGCGACCCAGCAGGAAGTGGCCCCTGCGTGTCACCTTACACCTCAGCGCACGGTTCATTTCACTTACTTAATGCAATCTGAAAACCTGCAAAAGGAACATGTTAGGAGGAGGGAATCACTTTTGTCTTGTTTTGTTTTGGTTTTTTTTTTTTTTTTGGTAAGTTTCTTTGAATCAAAACATTTGTTTTTACAAGGTGCCTAAAGTCCCAGAGAAGCAGGACTTCTAGAGTTGCATGGGGAAGAAGTTTCTCTTTGTCACATAATTTAAACCAAGATGCAATGTTGAATTATGTCTAGAGTTGAGTTATGTCTGCTTCCTTGGCTATCCTGCTCCCATAATTTTAAACATGAAGAATTACAGCCATGCCCATGAATAGTCCAAATCATTCTGAATTCCATGTAAGCTTCTCCTTAGGGTCCCTGATCTGATAGAGAGCTCATGGTATTGGAGGGCGGGGCATGAATGAGAGAAAAGGGATGTATTTAAGAAGCAAAATCGCGATTCACTCCTCAAGCAGAGGAATGAGTTCATTTTACTGTGTGGCTTGGAGATGTGCGGGCGAACAGCAGGATTTCCTGGTGCTGGCTCTGTGCGGCTCCTCACATGCTCTCTGTTTCCCCCCCAGAGACCTCAGCATGAACAACATCAGCCATCTGCCCCCGAACCTGCTGCCCAGTCTCCGCTTCCTCGAGGAGCTGTAAGTATCACGGGAGTCTGGACGCATCCAGGCAGCACTGGGCATGTTCTCTAGCTTGTCTCTCGTACTTAACTGTGGGAACCAGATAAAACGAGACCGAAAACCTGTCAGCACTAACAATTTTGGCACATGAGGAAACACTTAGTTGGGGTGGTTGGGAGGGGCGGGTTGCTTATGATTCTGGAAATCAACTTATAAAAGAGTTTACCATAAGGCTACAACTTTCTAAGGTGAGACTGAGCCAAACAAATTAAAATTTTAAAACAAAGCCTGTTTAAAAGAGCTGGATGGCTCTTTGGAAATAGTTAAGCAGCAGGATATTAAAAGTTTGAGTACTGGTTCATGTTTATTAAAATAGCACAGTAAAGCTGTAATCAAAACCAAAACTGCTGGTTGGTTCTTCTTCTCGCAGGGAGCATTGAGTTCACATTGCACTGTGACGAAACTGCAGTCCTGATCACTTCTAATTACTGTTTCTCAACTTGTCAATTTAGCTTCCCTTAAGCCTTCAACAGAAAAACATGAGATCTTCAGAGGACTTAGACTGGCCTCTCCCAAACCCACTGTAAAAATAAATTAATTAATTAAAATTAAAAAGGAGGAAGCCAAAATTAGTTAATGATACACAGAGGAATTTTGATTAAGTCTAGTAATCACTTTCCAGAAGATGAAAAAGAACTGTATAAACCAAAAATGTGCATTTAAAACTCCATTTGATCCTCTTACCCTCTTGAGTGATGGGGACTTAGGCTCTGATGCGCCATCATGGCCCTGGGAGGAACTCTCGCACTATTAGTGGAGGAAATCCTCCAACTGTTGATTAAAGGAACCTCTGTTGGAAATACTTCCTTTATGAATCCTAAATTGGGGAGTGATTTAAATTGTGGATGAACCACACCATCCACCATGGGAGGCAGAAAGAATGTTCTGTCAGAACCAGATCACGCTGCATTAAAAAGTTTTCCAAAAGGAGAATATTCTTGCCAGTAGCTCAGTGGTTAGGGCACCAGCCACATGCTCCAGGTCTGGTGGGTTAGAACCCAGCCCAGGCCTGCTAAACAAACAAACAAACAAAAAAATAACAGGGCATTGTTGTGGGCACCTGTAGTCCCAGCAACTAGGGAGGCTGAGGCAAAAGAATCATCTAAGCCCAAGAGTTGGAGCTTGCTGTGATCTATGATGGCACTCTACCGAGGGTGACAAAGTGAAACCTTGTCTCAATTAAAAAAAGAAAAGGACAATATTCTCATATTTTTCCCCTCTGGAGTTTTGTCTATATTTTGAAGGAATTAAGGTATGTTATTGTTTTACTAGTGAGATCATTAGATTATGACCAAATTGTTTTCAAGGGGCACTGTTGGGGAGTTTATGTTACTAGATTGCACCCCACGTTTTGATCATTCAGGGAATGGATTTTCACTCCAGGTTGCAGGCTCTTCTTTTTCCCCGTTCTCTTTTCTCTCTGAGTTTTTCCATTGTTGGGCCTTAACCTTCCAAAGGGCTGGACCATGTGCATCTTAGTCATGGCTGATAGGTAATAAATAATCAATGCATTCTTCATAAATGACCTAATGAGAAAGAAATCCTGTGAGAAGAGCTTTTCATCAGTAGTACATGTTAAGTACCTTGGGACAAAGTAACAGAGTAAATTGGTCAACATCTCTAAAGATTAAGTACTTTTCAAACATTAGGAGTTTTTAAAATTACATCTTTCTCATTCTCCCTCCCCTACTACAATTAAGACAGAGAAGTTAGCCTGTTCACACCCGTCCTTCCACAGTGTGCACCTGCATCCTTTTCTCTTTAATTTCCTTGTGATATCCCAGGGGACAGTGCTCCCTTGCTCCCCCGGTACACCTCAACTTTAGACCACAAACTGGATCAATAAATAATTCATGGCTCGGCGCCTTTGGCTCAAGCGGCTAAGGTGCCAGCCACATACACCTAACGTGGCGGGTTCAAATCCCCAGGCTGGGTCCACCAAACAACAATAATGGCTGCAACCAAAAAATGTCTGGGCGTTGTGGCAGGCACCTGTGGTCCCAGCTACTTGGGAGGCTGAGGCAGGAGACTCGCTTGACCCCAGGAGTTGGAAGTTGCTGTGAGCTGTGATGCCATGGCACTCTACCCAGGGGGATAGCTTGAGGCTCCATCTCAAAAAAAATAAATAAATTAAATAAATAAATAAATAAATAATTCATTTCCCCAAGGACTTTGGTCTATAGAATTCTTCCCTCAGTGACCCAACTCATTCAAAATAACTCTTCTTTCTTCATGAGATGACTGTTAATTCTGTTCCATGGTCAGTTTTTCAAATAATAATTGACAAAAATTATGAAACGGGGTATGTGGGGAACAACCATTTGAAAATGCTAATTTTCTGAATTGCCTTATTTCTATCTATCTGGAAATTTCATCAAGTATCTTGATCATAGAATCACAGAATCTCAGAAATAGCAAGAACCTTTAAAGATCCCTCCTTTCATTTTCTCATTCTGTTCTGGAATCCCGTCTGCAGAGCAGATGACTTGCTGAATTGAAAATCGAGACCACTTTCTTGTATAGAATTCTGTGTTGCATCCAACTGATGTTTTGAGGATATCATTATTCATTAAGTGGCAAAAGGCAACTCTGCTTGGTTTATTCCTTTTTTCCCAAGGCTAAGTTTAGGAGATTTGTGGGTTTTATTTTTGTTCTTTAAAATATTCCTTTAGTAGAGCATTTTGATTATATCCTTATTATGCTACTGGTCACTCTATGATATTCAGCTATGTTTGCATCTGTATTCTCTTTTAGAGTATAAGATCTTAGAAAATAATAAGTACTGTGTATAATGTATAACAGTGAATAGCTCACTTTGTCCCAGTCACCGTTCAAAGTGCTTCACACACCATCCCACTGAATTCTCGTAATAGCCCCATAAATGTAGGTATTATTAATTGTTCCCAACTAACAGATAAGAAATCTGAAGTATAGAGAAAATAAGGAACTTACCCAAGATAATGGAATTGGTAAGTATCAGGCTAAGATTCAAACCTAAGTCAAAACTAAGATTCAAAATGATTGTCAAAGCTGGTCTTAGAACTTGGTGGGGGGGGTTGGTGAGGAACTGTGCAGAGGTGTCTGCACTTGGCTTTTCCCCAGGAGTACACAGCACAGCAGTCTCACGGTGCTTTGACAGGTGAACACTTCCCACTGTTGTGACCTGAGTTGTGTAGTGATCACCTGTGTGTGTGTGTGTGTCCCTGTATGTGTCTGAGGGAGGAAATGAGAGAATCAGAAAGCCAGAAAGAGCTGCCTACCCAGGAGGGAGAAGTCAGAGATGCTGTTTTCAGTCCACTACCATCATGATAGACAAGTTAACATCAGAATTCTTAAGTGCACATTTTGCCAGTCCAGCATTTTTCAACAGGTAGAAAAGCAACTAAAATATTTTTACGTATAAATATATATGCTTAAGTACCATGTTTTATGTAATATTTTTCTTGAACTAACAAATGACGATGTGCACAGCTAGATGTAGATGTCTGGGTATCTGTCTGCGTGTGTGTGTGAGGATGAGGACACTGTTTGAAGTAGAAAGTCTTTCATCAGCTTATTCAGCCTATCTCTGTGCCTTATCACCTCGTCAATTAAATAGGAAACTGCTACAGATACTAACAACAGTGTGAAAAAACCTCTATGACAAAACTCAGGCTTTGAAACTCTGTCTGAAGAAAAAAACTTCTATGCTTCCCCTTAGCTCTGCTTACCCAATATATTATTTACCCTCATTTAATTCATTTATCTATATGATAAACAGGGAAGATAACTGTGGCTTATTCCTCGCCTGTTGCTGGACTTTACCGAAAGTGTCATAGTTCATAGTTCGAAATCCTGTAAGAATCAATAAAGGCCTAGAGACAGTCACTGGCGATGTTTGCAAACATGTAACTCTGCAGAGAATGACTGGCTGGCTGCCTGGAGCAAGGAGTTAAGAAGCACTAAAGCCCCCACAGAAAACATTCTTCCTCTCTCCCGCTCCTTCTGGAGCACCTACCACCTGTGCTGCAAGTTTTGGAACATTCAGGTCTTGTTTATTTTGTTTCTTTTTTTAATGACCCATCATGGTGACCAGACGTGCACAGGCCAGTCATCCCGCTGGTGGCAGTGGGCAAGCACAAAGAAAAGGAAAAGTCTTTTCTTTCTTTTTCCTGTGCAGAAAAACAAGCAAAAAACAGGTCTAAATGCAGGCAGACTGTGCTTTGTACAAACACTCAGTATCTTGATCCAGAAGCTCAGGAATCCCATCCTGGTTCTGCCACTTACTAGCTGTTAACCTAGTTAACCTCGCCGGGCCTCACAGGAAAATGGAGAGAGCCACCCTGCCTGTCTACCAAGGCGCTTCTGAAGAGCAAATGAAATGAGGATGAAAGAACTTCGGTCAACTGTAATTTACATATTGAGTTATATTAGTGAAATGAAGACACCTTCAGAAAGATTCCAACCTCCTTTCCTGTTTCATAAGCTTGACTTGGCAGGAATCCCAGGGATCTGGGACTGGGGGAGGAAAAGCTGTTTCCTGAGTGTTAGCGGACAGAGGCGATGATGGCGATGGTTCTTTACCAGATTCTAACCACCTGAGAGCCACTGAGTTTCTCTCCACCAGCACCTATCCCAGCGCTGTCTGTTCACTTCTAAGGACTTCGTGTTATGCTTGGGGAGAACTAAAAGACCCTGGCCGGGTGCAGGGGCTCACACCTGTAATCCCAGCATCCGGGAGGCCAAGGCAGGTGGATCACTAGAGCTCAGGATTGGAGAGCAGCCTGAGCAGGAGCGAGACACCATCTCTACTAAAGACAGAAAACTTCACTGGGTGTTGTGGCAGATGTCTCAGCTATTCAGGAGGATGCAGCAAGAGGATCGCTCAAACTCAGGAGTCTGAGGTCACTGTGAGCTGTGACACCACAGCAGTCTGCCCAGTGTAACAGAGTGAGACTGTCTCAAAATAAAAAATGATCTTCTATCTGGCACATCAGAGCGTGGTCCAGATGTCAGGCACTCATGGCAGATGGCCACTGAGGCGACTTGTACGTGCCTGCTGCTGGCAACTGCGGGTTATATTAAACTCACACTAGTAGTCTGATTAAACCAGAGGAGAAAGGAATTGTTAATATTTTAAACACTCCAAGTTAAAGGCCTTTATTTCCAAGTAGCATTTTTAAATCTTCCCAGATTCTAGTGTTGTTGGGATCAAATACTTGATTTAGAAAAGAAACATGAGAAGCTCTAAGGAGGTCTGTTTTCAAGTTACTATTGTTACCTGGAACTGTTTGCTCATATTGTGGTTGGCCTTGAAGAATCTCCATGTAAACAGTAGATACCTATTATTACAGATGAAAGTTGTAATGAGAGATAACACAAACTTCCTGAAAGCAGAGTCTATGCTAATTACTTCTGTTCCTCACACATTACTGAAAGTAGTGAGCACTTAGGCCTGCCTGTCTTTGGAGATTAGTTTTCTGAAGATCAAATGAAATGATGATGGAAGAACTTTGGTAAACTACAATTTATATACTGAGTCGTGTTTGTAAAAGAAAAACACTTTCCTGCTCCAGATAATCTCCTCGTCCTCGGCCTCGCAGTGATCAGGTTCCTGCCTTCACAGATCTGGCGATT
This sequence comes from Galagoides demidoff, assembly GCA_963574575.1. Lineage (NCBI taxonomy): Eukaryota > Metazoa > Chordata > Mammalia > Primates > Galagidae > Galagoides > Galagoides demidoff. The sequence continues at coordinate 2,487 of CAUYQV010165756.1, read as the reverse complement.
GATTACAAGTGCTGCCTCCTTAAAACTCCAGTGTTATTTCATGGCAATTACTTTGGTTCTCTTCCAAATGACTGTCCTTATAGCTGATATGGACGTTTAGACGTAAATGCCTGTCTCCTCTTTTTTTTTTTTTTTTTTTTGGTTGCAGTTTTTGGCTGGGGCTGGGTTTGAACCCACCACCTCCAGCATACGGGGCGGCCACCCTACTCCTTGAGCCACGGGCGCCACCCTGTCTCCTCTTCTTTTTCCCCTCATAATTCTACTTTTTCTCTATCCTCAACTCCTACAAAATGTAGATCTTCTCCAATCTTTTCCTCTTACTTTTGCTGTCTCTTTTCCCAGTACTCCTCACTCCCTCTGTCCAACACGTATTTATGGAGCCACTGGGAAGATAAAAGCAAATAAGAATCGCCAGGTTCGTTTCATTCATTCATTCAGACCCTGCCCTCTGGGAGCTTACAGTCTGGTGGAGGAGACATATAATACGCAGGAAAACAACCTCTGTGATAATCTGCTAACTGCGGCAAAAGCCGTGAAGAACACAAACGTGGTTTAGATAAAGACTAAGTAACAGCAGGTGGCAAAAGGAGCAAGTCTCTAAGGTGACTCTAAACTGACAGGAGAGGTCAAGGGACAGTTGGGGTCCTGGAGCTGGTCCAGGGTTCCGGGCAGCAGAACAGTGGGGGGAGAGGCCCTGCAGGACAAAGAATGTGATGGGTTTCTGGATCTCCAGGCAGATGAGTATGGCTGGAGCAAAGTGGGACAGTGGGGAAGTGACGTGGGTGCAGTTGGGGTGGGGACAGATCATTCAGGACCAATCAGGGTGAGTTTGGAATTCACGTAAGAGCAATGGGAAACCATTGGAGGGTTATGTGCAGCTAGTGAAACAGTGGGATTTAAGATTTTAAAAGATCTCTCTGATTTCTATATGCAAAAGAGATTGCATAATTATGGAAACAGACCCAGTAGGAAGCTACTATAGATGCCTAGCCAAGAAACCCATGACTTGAACTATTTCTGCTGTGTAGATGACCCCCTAAAATATGTTTCTAGGCCACGCCTCTTCAGAGTGTGAGACCACTGGTTCTCAGTGTGGGATACCTAGAGAACAGCATTGGCACCACCTTGTTATTTATTATTTATCTAAATTTTATTTGAGTTTATTAAAAATATGAATTCTCATGCTTCACCCCAACCTAGTAAAATGGGAACTCTGGGAATTGGACCATGGAAACTGCCTTTAACAAGCTTTTTCCGGAAAATCCTGATGCATGGTGAGGACCACTGCTCACTCTAGCCTGGTGGTCTTGACATTTAGTGGTACCGGGACACGTAGAATGGTTCGTTAAACCACACATTGTTGGGCCCCACCATCGAGTTTCAGAGTTTCCTCAGCAGGTTGGAGGTTGGGACAAAAACGCTAAGAATTTGCATTCATAGGAAATTCCTAGGTAGGTTAGCAACCTATTTGAGAATCCCCAACTACGTAAGAGACCTTGGCAACCCTTTAAACCCAACATGTGCAGAAGTAGAGTCACTGGGGCACCTCCCCTGCCACCCATCTCCTCTCGTCTCTGCTGCCACCATCATCCTCACTGCCACAGTCCCTGTTCTGTCTGTCTCTCCTTCCTCACCGTTATTTTTCTCTTTCTCTCATCTCTAGCCAATTTTCAAGCTCCAAAGCTCATAATTCTCCACTGTCTTTCTCATTTGTTCATTCTCTTCTCTTCACCAGCTATTTCAGTATTGTTTTTCTTTTTAGAGACAGGGTGTCACTCTGTCGTCCAGGCTAGAGTGGTGATGGCATCACCATGGCCTCAGAGTAACTTCCAATTGCTGGGCTAAGTGATCCTGCCTCCTTCTCCGGAGTAGCTGGTACCACAGGCCTATAGTTTTTCTAATGAGTTTGTAAAAACCGCATCTCGTCGTGTTACCCAGGATGGTTGAACTCCTGGCCTCAAGCACTGCTCCCTTCTCGGCCTCCCAAAGTGCTGGGTGTATAGGCTGAGCCGCCATGTCTAGCCCAGGCTCTTCTCATCTCATCTAGATTACTGTTTAAAGCCATTAACTAATTCACAGAGACCGTGAAGGTCTTCACATGACTGTGTAATTTTTAAACCATGAGAGCTACTTCAAAGCTTCCCGTCCTTGAGCGTGTACTAGAATCACTTGGAACAATTCTTAAAACTACTGAAGACAGGGCTTATCCCCACAGATTCTGATTTCATGGGTCTCAGTGGGGACTCAAACTTTTTTTTTACCTTAAGAAAAATAAATAGCATGGCCGGGCATTGTGGCGGGCGCCTGTGGTCCCAGTGTGGGATACCTAGAGAACAGCACTGGCACCTACTTGGGAGGTGGAGGCAGGAGACTCGCTTGAGCCCAGGAGTTGGAGGTTGCTATGAGCTGTGATGCCATGGCACTCGACCCATGGGGATAGCTTGAGGCTCCGTCTCAAAAAAAAAAAAATGTGACAGAGTACAGAAA
>CAUYQV010165755.1:0-21706 GCA_963574575.1 Galagoides demidoff | reverse complement strand
GCCTCTATGAACAGTGGTGGGAAGAGCAACCCGGGCAGCTCCTCCAGAGCAGATATGGCCAAGGCTTCATTCCTTACCAGGCTCTGCACAGCCAGGTCCTTGAGTCTTGGTGCACCCTGGCGGCTTATCTTGGTGAATCAGGTGTGGACTCAGGTTGCAGGGTACTGGGACCTCAAGCAGAAACCGATTAGGACCTATTTTTAATGCAATATCCTATCCTAATGCTGTGTGCACAGTATTCTGTAGTGCGAACAAACCATGATTTAATCTTACTGATAGACATTTAGGTGTGTCTAGCTTCCTTGCAATTAAAAATGACACAATGAAGAAATGTACAGCCCTGCTTCTGTGTCCGTTTCTGTAGAGTAGGTTATTAGAAGGGCGAAACCCCATTTCTGATACTGATGCTAAATGACCCGTCCAAGACAAGGGGTGACAAATCCAGCCTAGGATTGGCCTTTCAGATTTTCTCACATCCCTGTTTAGGCTTCAGGTTGTAAAGTCATTAAAGAGAGATGTGGCTGTAAATGTGCTACCTGGACCTCCCTTCAAGAAAACTTTCTGTTCAGCTGTGAGTACAGGCAGCAGATAGCCTCCAGCTGTCCACCCTTCTGGATCCACTTCAGCTTTCAAGCCAAGGTCATGGTTTTCATGGGCAGCTTCCAGCCAATAAGCATGGCAGATGGAGTTAGGGCCTATTACTACCCAGATGCATGACTCTGCTGACTGTAATCTGGCTGAGACTTTCTCAGATCTACTTCCAAGCTGAGGCTGTCCCTGCCCCGTCCTGCTCTGGCCTGCAGGGCTGCAGAGCCACCTGAAGACTTTCCTTGCTGGAATAGGCAGCATAATCCACCAGCCCATGTCTGTAGCCTGATCCCATGAACCTGTGAATGTTGCCTAATGTGACAAAGGGGACTTAAGATGTGATTAAGGTGAGGATCTAAAGATGGGGAAATTATTCTACATTATCTGAGTGGACCTATGTTATTACAAAGGTCTTTGTAAGGGAGAGAGGAAGGCAGGAGAATTGATCAGAATAAGCAGCAGAGGTCAGTGGTATGAGGTCACAAACCATGGAACGTGGGCAGCTCCTAGGAACTGGAGAAACTTCCCCTAGGACTTCTACAAGGAGTGCAGCCTGCAAAGACCTTGATTTTAGGCTAGGGAAACACACTCTTGACTTCTGACCTCCAGAACTGTACATTTATAAATTGACATTTTAAGCCATTAACTTGGCAGTGACTTGTTACAGCACTAATGGAAACTAATGCGCCTGCCCAACTTGTGTCCACCCTTTGCTATTTGCAGGCATCACTCCCAAGAAACCTCACTCCAAACTCCATCTCAGCTTCTGCTTCTGGGAGGGCCTGGGAAGCTCAAAAGAGCTTCACGTGACCCAGTTTTGACTAATACCTGCAGCAAAATTCCCACAATCTTGACGATAATTATGAAGGAGGGGTTTAAAAACATCAAGATGGGAAAAGGAGACTCTCAGGAGGAGGACATGGTACAGTGACAAGTGACAACCAGCTCCTCAGATACCTTGGTTTTCAGATCAACTTGTGTAGCAGCTGGACTGGGAATTCAGCCAGGAGGGCAGAGTCTGCTCGTCGGTGGCCTCTGGCTGGTAGTTGGGACTGAATGTGTCATCCCTCCGTGTTGGTAATTGTCAGCCTCCTGTGTCAGTGCACGGCAGGAAGTCTCTAGGTTACAAATGAGATAGGTTCTGTAGGTGTGTTGGCAAGTTGAATTTGGGTGTAAGATGGAACAGGTACATTTACCTTTTACCTGTAGCTAATACACATAGCTTCTGTTCGTGTGAGTTGTATGTAAGTCAGATGCTTGTAACTTGGGGATTGCCTGTAGTTCACTGAATTAAAGGGCACAGCTCAAGGAATTCTGTCTCCTAAGGGGAGTCATATAAATAGATGACATAATGTGTACTCTGTACTATGTACACAGACTCATTCAATCTTCATGACAACCCAATGACGTGGGTGTCATCCCTTTATCAGTCCCCCTTTGGGAAACATCTAAATGCCACCCTGGCCCCTATGGAGGCACAGGTAGGTTAAGTAATGGACTAGACTCTTCGCCAATAGTTAATGAAGTGTCATGAGAAAGGGAGAAAAGGGGTCTTGAAACAATGGTGTAGTTCCACTGAAAGGTAGGGTCGCCAGATAACCCGGAGAACGCCCCTTATACGGAAAAGTTTTTCACTATTAACCAGAAGTTCAAATATAAGTACAGGCACTAAATATTTATGCTGGAAAATTTGTTCTGAAATCCAAATTAACTGGGTCAAGTCTTTTTTGTTAAAGCTGGCCATCTTATTGGAAGGATCTTCTTGGCCAAAGGCAGAAGAGGGTTCTATTTTTGCTAATTCCCGTAGAGCAGGCAGCTGATCTAATTGTCCAAAGTAGAAGCCTGGCATGGAGGGGCAGAAGGGGTGTCTTAAGCCAACTTCACAGAAGCCGTCTCCGAGATGAGGACCCACGTGGAAGTGGTTTGTAAGCACACGCTCCCAGGAGGAACCAGTGAGCGGGCAGAAAAGCGGGGAAAGGCACAAGTGAAGGTTCAGTTTGGGGGAAGGTCCTGCCTGATGTTCAGCTTAGTGCCACAGAGGAACTCGTGGGTTTAGTTACAACACTCTGGTGTCTCTCGAAAGATGTCTGTCCAGGTTCTTTGCTCTTTTAATCTGGTTTTCTTGTTATTGAATTTAGAAATTAAGTATAGATTATGAGATGCCTGTGTGTGCCAGTGTGGCAGACACTTGTGATGGTAAATTCAAGTCCCAGCCTCACTGGAGTAAGGATTCCCAGAGACCTGGTAAAGCACCGTTTCTGGGTCTGTGTGTGAGGGTGTTTCTAGAGGACCCTGGAGCGAGTGAGGAGGTTCTGCCCTCGCTGTGGGTGGGCACCATCCCATGGGCTGGGACCCGGCTGCAGCAAAAAGGCAGAGGAGAGGCAACTTCACTTTCTTCTGGAGCTGGGACCCCCTTCCCCTGCCCTCGGACATCTCCGCTCCAGGCTCTCCAGACCCTGGACTCCAGGGTGTGTACCAGTGGCTCCCAGGTTCTCAGGGCTCTGACCCCTCAGACCAAAAGCCCCAGAACCAGGGAAGCTGATGGTATGAGCCTCAAACTTGGATGAGCAGTGCTACCGGCACCTGGGGTCTTCACCTTGCCGACAGCCTGCGTGAGACTTCAGCTTCCATAAACAGACACGTCGACACTCCACATGTCCTGTGGACTTGGCCTTGCGATCTATATTACTGTGAGGTTAATAAGTATTACATTTCTCAGTTCTAATTTTTAATATTGCACATCAATAGATATGAACTACACAAATAAAAGCTAGTGGGGTTTTTAGTTTTAATAGCATAAAGATGTTCAAAACCAAAGGGTGTGAACTGTGATGTCACTTGTTTTGACCATGCTGAGGATTTACCGTGAAGTTGAAGCATCTGTCACAATTGTTTTTCTTATAACATCTCCTCCTTCCCCACTGCACTCCACTTATTTTACAAACTTTGGGTTTGGTGACTGTTCCTCTAACCATTTTTTTGCACAAATATGTACACGTTTACATATAAACACTTCTTCCTGTTATGTTCGATAGGATCATAATTGATCACACGCATGTTCAACATGTTTTTCCAGAGACTGGGTCATGCACAGACTCACAGACGAGTTATCCATAGTGCAGCATCTTTTAAGTGCTGTGGATGGTGTGGACGTCACGTAACTCTTACCTACCTTTCTTATGTAATCTTTCCACTTGTGCCCAGCTTTTACCTCTCACAACCGTTCCAGTGAACAGGCTCATCCGTATACAGCTTTCTAAGTATTTCCACAAACAGTTCCTAGCAGTGAAATACAGACTGTTTAATTCAAGGAACTGAGACCCAGAGGGAAAGAAACTTATTTAAGACCAGATTTAAACTGTAACTCTTGCCAGCGATCATTAAATTTCCACGAGACCCTGTCAGCTGCTGTTCAGCTCATGCAGTTAAGAGGAAGGATCCTCCCCAGTGTGATTGATGGGTTTCTTCAATAATGTTTGGAAGCCGGGCAGTAGCTGGCATGCATGCATTTCCATTCTGTCATTCTTTCTAAATATGGTTCTTAAATGTCAGGGACATTTTTCTTGGCAGAATGCACGTAACTTTTTTTTCCCTTTTGTGGAACAGAATCCCGCTTCTGAGATTGCAGATTTTTTTCCCCTCCTCCCCCAAGGTTGCCCACAGTTGTAACTTAAGTCCTAACAGCCTATGACAGAGGGACAGAAAGGAACTCTGGGGGGTGGAAGAAACAAGGATGCCAAGTCCCCGTACCAGGGCTGTGAGGGAAGGGGAGGGCGAGATGGACTTGGAGACTCATGTGGTGATGCTTGAGCTGAGACATGAGGAGGAGCAGACATTTATCTTAGGAGGGCGTTCACATCACAGGGGACAGCACAGCGAGTGCTCAGTGTTTTGAAAAGAATTGGTATGATCAGGCAAATGTCTTCTTTCTGTCCTGGCAGCAGCTGCAGTGGGAGGTAAGAAGGACCACATCACACAAGGCCTTGTCCCCACTATCAACTTGGCCTCTCTGCCTCCAGTCCTGTCTCGAGTTACTGTAATAGCCTAGATGAGAGATGAGGGCCTAAATTATGAAATGAGACATGATAGATTTGAGAAACTTAAAGATTGAATAGAGGCCAGCTGAAACGGATCCAGGGTCCTAGTTCTGCTGAGCCTCAAACTCATTGGGAGAAAGCTGGTGGCCAAGAGATGGGAGAGTTGGCAGTTATCCAGTTTCTTGTCTGATTCAAGATTTCTTGAGTTGAGATCCAAATGTAAGTCACTCTTTCAGGGGCAACAGGAAGCTTTTAGGCACACTGTTAATACTCGTGATTCTGAATTTCTTTATAGGATAGTGTGAGAGCAGTCCAACCTCACAAACCACAAGTCTAAGAATGGAATTCAAGGCTCGAATCCAGGTCACTCCTAATGTAGACACCTGATAAAACTAGTTTTCACACAATTCATGTCCAATCTAAAGGCACAGACTAAGTAATAGTCTCTAATTTGATTATACTAATATCTCGACAATTAAGATATGGTAAGTTAATCTGCTTGTATTTCAAAGACAAATAGCACAGAGGCATATTTATACGGTCCTCACTCACTCCAGCCCTTACTCTCTTTCCCTGTAACTTCTCCACCAACGTGGCAGTTTGGACTGTTCATACAGGCAGACCCCTGGCTAATCAATTTCAAAGAGTTTCCATATGAGTGAAATTCAACTTCCAAAAAAGCCCCCTGGCCATTAATGATAAATGAAAATGTGTTCAGTAGCTCTTGGAATTACCTGGAGCAAGAGAATCAGGCTCAGACAGTGTATACAGGAGCATAGCTGACCACACAGGGTCACCTGAAGGCCTCGGTGCCACATTGCCCGCCGCTGGCAACACTGCCATCTGTGCATCTGGAGCCAGAGCACCAAGGAAGGGGGCCCTGGGGCTTCTCTCTCTTTCATTACTCGATGCAACAGCACTCAAAGTCCCATATGCAAGGATGTGATTAACTGACCCTAGATCATGTGGCCATGTGCCCAAGAGGACAGGGAATGCTGAGAAGACTTTTGGACCTCCAGGTTTGTAGGAAGAAACAGGTTCTGTCACACTGAGACCCTTGTGGGGACCAATAAGAAGAGATTTCATTGCCACACTAATGCTATACAGAAAACACCCCCAAACCTCGTGGCTTACAACCACCATTTGTTACACTCACAAGATCTCGGGTCTGCCTGGTGGTTCTTAGGGTCCCAGCCGGGCTTCCTCTGGCAGCTGGCTGGTTATTGGCTAATTTAAGTTGGTCTCAACTGGGACTACCAGGTCTCCTGTTACCTCACCTTCCAGCCAGTTTCTCTGGGCACAATTCTTTTTTTTTTTTTTTTTTTTTTTTTGAGACAGAGTCTCACTGTTGCCCTGGGTAGAGTGCTGTGGTGTCACAGCTCACAGCAACCTCAAACCCCTGGGCTTAAGGGATTCTCTTACCTCAGTCTCCCAAGTAACTGGGACTACAGGCACCTGCCACAATGCCTGGCTATATTTTTTGTTGCAGTTGTCATTGTTTAGCTGGCCCAGGCTGGTTTCGAACCCACCAGCCTGGTTGTATGTGGTGGGCGCTATAACCATTGTGCTACGGGCACCAAGCCCTCTGCGCACAATTCTCATGGCAGTTGCCAGTACACAACATCTAGGCTCAGAGCTGGCCTGTTGTCAGTTTGACATGAATTCACCAAAGTCCAGGGCTAGGGAAATTGTGGTCCCTCTCACCCATCAAAAATGGCTTCATTCCTATAGCCGTACCCTTTTTACTATTAAAATGAGGGACAAAGTCCCCGGTCCGCCCTTTCACCTGGCCACTCTATTTTCTACTCTTCCATAGATCACCAGCATTTACAAGTAAATATTTATGTGTGGCTTCTGTTTATAGAAATTGCATATTTCCCACAGTTCTGCACATTCTTATTTCATGTAACTTGGAGGCTATTTTGTATTCATGTGTGTGTTTATACAGATGTACACGTCTGTAGCACTGAATTGTGGAAGTAAAAGTGCTGGGTCTAAGGATATGTGCATTTTAACATTTGATGGCTATTGTCAGCCCTTCATAAGAAACAGTACCTATATACTGTGATTATTTGTTTTTCTACAACCTTACCAAAATGGCAAGGATGAAACCATTTCATCTTCTAAACATATATTTGAAGATGTATCTCAGTGCATTTCTTTTTTTTTTGAGACAGAGCCTCAAGCTGTCCCCCTGGGTAGAGTGCCATGGCTTCACTGCTCACAGCAACCTCCAACTCTTGGGCTCAAGCGAGTCTCCTGTCTCAGCCTCCCAAGTAGCTGGGACCACAGGCACCTGCCACAACACCCGGCTATTTTTTGGTTGCAGCCATTATTGTTTGGCGGGCTGGATTCGAACCCACCACCTTAGGTGTATGTGGCCGGCGCCTTAGCCACTTGAGCCACAGGCACCGAGCCTCTCAGTGCATTTTTAAAGCTTATTTTGACATTTCAATCTTACAGGAAAGTTAAAAGTCACCATGTCTCTTTCCTCCAGATTCGCCAATTATTAATAATGTATCTGCTCTGTTCTCTCCAACAATATCCATTCTCATTCATTTCCTGAACTACTAGAAATCAAGTTGCTAACATAATGCCCCTTCACCCCTAGATATTCCAGCATGCACTTTTAGGAAGCAAGCACTGTCTTACCTACAAAGCCACAGTGCAGCCATCCAGATCGGGGGTCAGCCCTGGGGGGCCCTGCCACCCAGAAACCATGCTGTCTGCTCCTCTTGTAGCTTTATTGTAAGAATACAGTGTATCATACAACATAAAAAAATCTGTTAGTCAACTATTTGTTATTGGCAAAGCTTCCAGTCAACAGTAGCTATTAGTAAAGTTTGGAGAGAATAAAAACTTATAAGAGGTTTTGAGGGCATGGGGTGGGGGGGTCAGCATCCCTCCCCCTGCGTTGCCTAAGGGTCAGATGTACATGTGTGCATAAAACAGAACAAGCTCTTAGGAAACAAGACCTGGGGGGGAAACACGAAGAAAATAGGAATTACAGACTCGTGTTTAGCCAGTAACTGTCCTGAAAATGGCACTCTATTTAATGATCCCCAAATTCTAAATTCTTAACTACTTGACATTTTCACCCACACTGAGCTTTCTTCTGTCAACAAAATTCAAAGGTGCTAGTGGGTAACAGAAAGGTCTCGAGAAGTTAAAGCCAGTAAAGTTAATGTCATAGCAGTTCCTTGTGTGGGGAAATTAGCCCTTCAGACATCTATTTTGATGTAATAAATCTATAAACTCCTGCTGAATGTCCTCCTCTTGCCAGCAAGCTGGACATGTTAGGTGCCCTATATACTCTCAACACCTGTGAAAACCAATTTTCCCTGCACTGACTTCCATAGAAACAGCTGTGCGACTCCTTCCCAGATAAGCGGGGTCTGGGTGGCAGCCACAGAGGTGCAGTCTGGCTTGAAGAGACCAGAACCATGAGGACATCCGGATATCTGTGTGTCTGTTAAACAAATGGCATCATGAACAAACAGTGGCTGATGTGTTGGAGGCCTTGCTAAGGCACATGCGTGTGGGTGAGGCTAAGAGATGGGCTGCGAAGATTCACAGCTCAGCCCTCTCAGTAAAAGTTGCCGGGTCACTCAGTGGCATCAGGTATCCCAGCGTGCCCACTGCCCTTCATGGTTTTTATTCTCTCCTTTACCTTCTGGCGGGGTAACCTAGACTTTTCCACTTTGCTAGGTTGCCATCTTCTTCAGAATTCTAATTGCCGTCTCAGCAGTGAGTTTGCATCATACCTGGGGTCCTTGCTGGTGTGTTAAACCCAGCACCTTGAGACCGTGTCCCCAAACCAATGAATTCTTGATTTTTCAGGCTTATCATTTGCCCTTCTCCCCTTGACAGAGAGCTCATAAATTCCAGACCCAAGTCTACTCGCCTGACTCCTGATGATAACTACTAGCACGTTCTTGAAACAGGTGTATGATTTCCCCTCCGTATCAGGCCCAACTCATCCCCAGCTGGCTTATGCTGGGATTTAACTCTACAAATCTGCCTGTGGGCAGGGAAGTGGTAGGGGCAGCGGTTGTCTTGTGGAGAAGACACCTCTGCAGCATCTGTAAGCACAGGGAGAGGGCCAGCTCTCCCAGGGAGGGTGGGACACCTCTGCAAACTGAACTGCAATGCCTGTGGAAAGAAAGGAGGGTAGATGGAAGCTGAGACTGAGTGCATTCAGGCGTGGTCACCATGGAGTTCTAGGCCACCTTCTTCCCCCGCATGTCCTGATGAAGAGTCCGTGTAAGGAAGACCAAGGGGTATTTGTCCTAGATGCTGGGAACAAGATGGCAGCTTCACTACTGACTCGGCTTAAGGGGGGGATTCTAATTCCATGCATGTGTATTTTGAGAACAAATTCAGTTCCAAACAAGGCCCTAGATTTAAAAAGATAGTAGGTGATGATTAAAAAGTGTTAATGAGTTCCATAATCAGATTAATCAGACAATAACAACACTAACAATCACATCCCAAGTTTTTGTTTTCTGTTATATAATTTGAGACAGCAGAATGATTCCAGATGAATTAATTTCAGTTGGACAGCATTCTTCCTTTAGATCTTTAAATCAAATGTGTTTTGTAATTATTGTTTGATCAAGTCCTGAGGGTAAGTTAAAGAACACTCTAGTTTTCTGGGAAATGTATGGTAAAGCTTTAAATCATGGATTGCTATAAAGGGCAAAGGATATCTAAAACAATGATGCTGCCATAGCCGGCCAGTTTGTAAATATTTGTTTGATTTTACAGGCCAGTTGTCTCTTGGCTGGTTGTCAGTAAATATCATTTACTCCTGCTAAGGAAATATCTCATTTTAAGATATGAAAATTAGATCTTACTATAGGAAATTCATAAATTTCATTATCCATAGGATTTTGTTTTTAATTTTTTATTAAATCGTATCTTTGTATGTTGATGCATTTATGGGGTTCAGGGTACTGCTTTGGTATACAATGTGAAATGCTTACATTGAACTAAGTAACACATTCGTCACAATTATACTCATTTCTTAATAGTTTTGAAATGTACCATTGCATCATGCACATTAGGTGAGGTCCCCCAAATGCCCTCCCTCCTCCCATATCCCCCCCTTCCCTTCTACTTTCTGGACTATAGTTATGTTTTGCCATCATGAGTGTGTAGGTGGTTATATATTGATTTCATAGTAGTATTAAGTACACTGGATACTTTTTTTCCTATTCTTGAGATACTTTACTAAGAAGATTATGTTCCAGCTCCATCCCGGTAAACATAAAAGATGTGAAGTCACCATCTTTTTTATGGCTGTGTAGTATTCTGTGGTGTGCATATACCACAATTTGTTAATCCATTCATGGGTCAATGGGCACTTGGGCTGTTTCCATGTCTTAGCAATTATGAATTTGGCTGCAATAAACATTCTGGTGCAAATGTCTTTGTTGTAAAAGAACTTTTGATCATTTGGGTATACACCTAGTAGAGGAATTGCAGGATTGATTGGCAGGTCTACTTTTAGTTCCATGAGCGTTCTCCAAACTTTTTTCCAAAAAGTTCGTATTAGCTTGCATTCCCACCAGCAGTGTAGAAAGGATCCAACAAAGAAAGGAAATTATAGGCCAGTATCATTAATGAATATTGATGTAAAAATATTCAATAAGATCTTAGCAAACAGAATTCAACAATACATCAAAAAAATTATGCACCACGATCAAGTTGGTTTTATTCCAGGGTTACAGGGTTGGTTCAACATATGCAAATCTATAAATATAATACATCACATCAATTAAATATCCATAGGATTTTAATACAAAAATATTAATCAAATTGTATAGGCATAGGATATTTTTCTTTTTTATAAGATAGTCTCAAGCTATCACCATGGGTAGAGTGCTGTGGCATCACAGCTCACAGCAACCTCAAACTCTTGGACTTAAGCAATTCTCTTGCCTCAGCCTCCCAAGTAGCTGGGACTACAGGTGCCTGCCACAATGCCCAGCTATTCTTTGGTTGCTGTTGTTGTTGTTGTTTGGCAGGCCCAGGCTGGATTCGAACCCATGAGCTCTGGTGTATGTGGGTGGCGCCCTGGCCGCTGAGCTACAGGTGCCGAGCCAGGCATAGGATATTTTGTCTTATTTATTTATTTAGAGGCTGAATCTCAAGCTGTTGCCCTGGGTAGAGTGCTGTGGTATAGCTCACAACAACCTCCAACTCTTGGACTCAAGTAATCCTCTTGCCTCTGTTTTTCTGTTTTTAGTAGGGATGGAGTTGTGCTTTTTGCTCAGGCTGGTTTCAAACTCATGAGCTCAGGCAATCCCCCTGCCTCAGCCTCCTAGAGTGCTAGGATTAAAAGCATGAGCCACCATGGCTGGCCCCAGCACAATATATTTCGGAAAGGATACCCTTTGCAGGGAATCACTGCAGTCAAGACTATGAAGGAGATTGATACTGTTTATTCTTATGTTAGAATGTGTTTACTATGTCAATATATTAATTTAAAAATTATCAAAATAAAAGCTTTGGATCATAGTTGGTACAATTATCACTTCCAAATTGCATTATTCTTTAATACTATAATATACTTACCATAGGAAGTATCAACTGGGATTTCTATATAACTATTCTTACACACTACAGATGGTTTATTAAAACCCTGACCTATCCATAGGTGACCCTTTCTAGGATACCCTGAGCATAGCTGTGTGGAGTGACCTAGGTTTGCATAAATATATCAACATTCCACTAACCCCACAGGACCATACCCTGGCAATCCTACTACCCAACGACACCTAGGGAGTAGGGAAAGGCATTTAACTCTGTAGCTCTGGAGTAAGATGAGATGTGTTTCTGGACTAGGCAGAATGAGGAGTGATTTTGCTGGTGGGGAGGAGCCTCCCAGGGTGACAAAGGTGAGTGAGAAGAGCCAACCCTCCCCCAGTGACAGCAGTGGCTCTGTAGAACCACACCTTGTCTTACAGCAGCGTGAACAAAAGGCTGCTTATGACAAAGTGCCACGGTCTGGATAATTTACGAACAATGGAAATGCATCACTCACAGGTTTGGAGGCTGGGAAGTTCAAGACCAAGGTGTGGCAGATTCAGTGTCTGGTCGAGGTGCACTCTGCTCCCAAGACAGCACCTTGTGGCTGTATCATCCAGACACGCACAAGGCCCTTTACATGGCAAAGGGAGGGAGGAGCAAGAGGGACTGAGCCACTCCCTTCCCCTCTACTATAAGAGCACTAATTTCATTTATGAGGACAGAGCACTCACAACTTAATCACTTCCCAAGAGCCACCTCTTAATACAATCACACTGCGTATTAAGGCTCCAACATAGTAATCTTGGTGGGCCCCTTAACACTCAGACTGTAGCACACCATTCCTGCCAGCTGGGTAAGACTGACGTTTTAGACACTTATCAGTTTTGCCTTCCTGAACCTGGGAGGGAGGTGGCCGTGGGGGTCACCACAAAAGAGAGCTGTGTCCAACAACGTAAGTGATGAATTGATTGGGGTTAGCAGCAGAAATAGCTTGCAATGGTCAGGTGAGAAGGCTAAGGAGAAAGTCCAGAATCGTCCTTCCTGTGTATATGTGACATGGTGCCTTAGCTCATAGCTAGAAGTCAGTGTCCCCTTCCCTATTCTATTTGACAAGAAACCCTGGGGTAGGGGTGGATGGATGGATAACTTGACCTTTAAAGGAAGTGTAACTTAATTGCTGCAAACTGGGACTCCTGATGGATTACCCTGCAGAAAGCCCAAAGTTCAGTAACTTCACAGGCTGGCAGAGAAAAGCTTCATCCAGAAAAAATCTCTACTGGTCCTTGAGTTCAGAAGCTGCATAGACAGATCTCATGCTGGCCAGCCTGAAGCAGGATGGACTTAGGGTCCCCTCCCCCATCTGGGAACACACACCCTGTCAGTGCTGGGTGAGCCATTGGAGCCTGAATCTTTGACCTTTAAGCCTCTAAGTTCCTGTTTGGCAAAGTACCAGAAGAATAGAGTAACTGTCTCTTATCAACTAAGGAAAACTTATGCCTGTTACTCAAGGGATGCAAAGCCTTTTCTAGCAAGGCAACTTTGTTGGGGAAACTTTCACAAGAGGCTTTTTAGGGGGAGAGCTGAGGAATGGAGTGGACAATATCTTCCGTGTTCCCAGAACAAAGCAGATAATGGATTTCCTTAGCCTGTTTTTTCATAGTATCCCTTGGTGAAAGCTGCAGGCATAACCCCAAACATAGCCCAGCAAATATGATTGTGTGTGAGGCCAGGACAATACCGTCCAAGTACGTGAAGGTCCCTTTCAGTGTAAGGGTGGCCTGGGGGACGAGACTCGGACATGTTGCATGACCTCCAATCAAGTCTTCGTAAACATCCTTCTCTCAATCTTCTGGAAAGAAGCAGCAGATGATTTGAAATGAACTCCTGTGGGGTGTATAGAAGGAGTTTTACAAAGCTGATCCATTCATTACCTTTGACAAACATCAAATAAGCATGGGGTAAAGTGGATATTCAACGTTATGGTTGTTGGGCCACTTAATGAGGACTCTGATCCAGATGAATCTCCACCCTTCTTTTGCTTGGGGTAGCCTTGGTCCATGCAGGCAAAGCTAGAAATTTTTAGTTTCCCAAGTTAACTGAATACTCAATTATACGCTAAAGCCAAATTCCTACATATTAGACTTTTTAGACTCTTGGGTCTGCTCAAGCCGCCATAGCAAAGTACCACAGACTGGTTTACACAACACACATTTAGTTTTATCATTCTGGAGGCTGGAAACTCAAGATCAAGTTGCCAGCATGGTTCTGGTGAGACCCTTCTTCTGGCAGGTAGAGGCCACCTGCCTGCTGTGTCCTCACATGGCCCTTCCTCTGTGTGTTAGCAGAGAAAGAAATTTCTGGGTTTCTTCCCTATAAGGGACACAAGCCCTGTTGGACTGAGGCTCCACTCTTAAGACCTCAGTTAAAGTTAATTACATCCTTAAAGGCCTTATTTCCCAATATGGCCACACTGGGGTTAGGGCTTCGATATATTAACTGGGTAGGGAACACAAGCAGTCCGTAACAGATTTTTTGTCCACTTCTAGGCACCTACCTTTGGCAGCTCCATTCTGGGCCTGGGTTTCAGGGCTGTGCCTGCCCTCTGATATCCAAGTACTTCTGCCCAGGTCGGTGGAGACCTTTCCCTTTAGTGACCCTAAGGGAATGTCTAATGCAGAGTTGGTGATTCCCACAGGTCCTGGCAAATTTTACGGGTAAGAGCTAGCTCCCCCCACGTGCCACCTGGTAACGAGAAGGGGAGAGCATCATATCTGCAGTCAGCTGGCTCGGAAGTGAGGGCGGCACAGACATTCAGCACATTTGGTCTCTGCTGCTCAGCTTTGGTGGAAATATTGACCGTGTCATTTGGGGAAATACGCTCTGTGTGTTGGGGTTCAGCTACCAAATGGATTAGCAATTCAACAGAAGATTTTTATTTCTACACAGAATCATCCATCAGCAAATTAACTCCAAAGCTACTACATGGAGACCCAACTTAACCCTCGTGACCAGGAGACACTGTTGTTTAGAAGTCCCATGGAGACAGCACCCAAAGCTGAAACAGTCTTTTTTTCAGCTCCCTTTCAGATGCTGTGTTTGACTAGTAAGGTTGAAGACAAACTAAGGAGAACTGAGGCTCTGGAGCTAGTGCTCCCTTGGGGCGGAGATGTGCTGGGACTCTGCGGGCGTCTTCACACAGGTCCACAGGGCTACTTCTCTAGGTTCTTCTATGCCTTATAAGGCGTGGTGGTGACGAGTATCGCTGTAATCCTGGGTGGCAATGTAGGTGGGAAGAGCCCTAATTCAACCCAAGGGTGAACACAGGGCAGACTTCTTGGGCCCAAGTTCAGGGCTTTGGCCAGGAGATGGCAGTGGCTGATCACACAGCTGGCGCCCTGAGCTTGGAGGCACCTTGGCTTGGATGGAGCCACACTGGGCAGCTTCTGGCCCAGCCACAGTAACAGACTCAAGTAGCTGCAGAGGTACATCTGAGCTCTACAGATGTTGGGGGGAGATAGTCCTTGGGAAGATAATGGCGATGATCAGCTAATTAACCCAATGAGAGACTGATTCGCAGAAAATAGGGTTGGGGGAAGCTGAAGGTAAAAGCAGAGTGAAGACAAGACAGGAAAAGCAGGAGTTGGACCAGCAGCTGCAGGTCATGGAAGAGAACCAGTCCCAGGGCGGCTGGAGAAAAGACAAGTTCTGTCAGTGGGGAGTTGTGGGGACCTCAGTTCAAAACATCAGCACTCATGGCTCTGTTGACCTCCTCTCTCTCACTAAACAGGTTATATTCTAAAAATATACAGAGCTGGCACAGCTGGGAGCAGGTGATCAAGACACAGGTGATCCCTGCCCTCTGGAGTCTGTTTTCTGGTTGAGGCACCTGACCTCCTTTAGCTAATGTGGGAGGGCTGCTCCTGATAGGGGTGAGCAGCCCAGTGATCCAGCTACGTGGGTCCCTCCTCTTTGGAAGCTGCCATCTTGCCAGAAGCAGTATGGTACCTGGATTATATAAATTGTTTGAGACCTACCAGAATAGAAATGGGAGGGAGGGCTTTTATGAGATAAGAGATACTATATGATGCCACAGAAAAAAAATCCCCCAAGTTAGTATTTCCATAGCAACTTTGGTTCTAAGATATAAACCCAGTGAACTTTGGTGATGTGCCTAGAAGTGAAAATATCTAAGAAGATAACTGACTAGAAAAGTGGATTATGCTTATTAAAATAAATTTTTCTATTTCCTTTGATAATTAGTACCTACTACACGTGCATTATTGGCAATATCCTCTAGACTATATGAGTAAATTACTTGCATCAGATAATTCAAATCTGAGTTGCACCATCTGGATCCCAGGACTCACTTCGCCCAGGAAATTTGTTCGTAAGAACTATACAATCCAGTTTATGTACGCGCACATTATACCCACACACCCTTTCAGGGACCAGGGTTCACACAGTAAGCTGCAGCACTTTGACCATCAGTAACTCCTCCCTGGAGCGCTCTTTTGTGAGAAGGGCCCTGGTGGTGATCAGGGAACCAGGGAGAACCAACCCACATCACATTCTCTCCCAACCTTGTCAGGGGACACGAGGCTAAAAAAGTTGGCACTCTTCCCCCCGATCCTTCTGGACACCCAATTGCAGAACATGAATTACTCTGTTGTGGGTACTGTTTTCTCCTAATGCAAGACCAGTGCTGGCCTCCCTAGATATCTGTGTGTCAGAGGCAGAGGGATGGCAGAAGAACACTTGTGGCAGGAGCCAGCACTGGGCAGGGAGCCCGACCATGGGACAAAATATTTGGAATCCAAGGTCAGGAAGAATTTTCCAGTTTCATGGTATTAGTGGCTAGAGGGGTGTCTGGGGCATCCCCCATGGAAAGCCCGATGGTGGGGCCAGGTCCTGGTAAAACACATCTTCAGAGGTTCCTACTTTAGTGTTTTACTTCCATCATACCACAGTTTTAGTTACTCCCTAAATTGCCAACCTATAGAATTTCCTGTGCATTCCTTCAGCTGTTGGAGAAACTCATGTTCAGATTAACGTGCCACCCCTTATGCACCATCATGTTTTTTTAAAACATAATGGCTTTAGCCAAAAGGTACTGAGAGTTTGGGTTGAATGGGTCAGAATATTTTCCAGATGGCCCCTGGCATCCCTCAGCCATCTATGACGTCGGCCCTAGCTGTAGTGGTCATTCACGTCTTCCTCCATCCTGGTGGGCTGTTGCCCACCAGCCTCACACTGGATCCCTTTGGGTGGGCTTGACTTTCACCAATCCAGGATCTTTCTATGTGAAGCTTGGAAGAGCTGAGGAGTTACTATTCCCAGCCAATGTGAGAAGCACAGATGTCCTTCCTCAAAGGCAGAGAGCTGGACGGTGGACTTGGGAAGGCACCTCCCATCACTTGTTTTCCTCTCTCACTCCTGTTTCCTGGGCGTGGGCAGCTTGCTCAGAAGGTGATCCCGAGTCCTCATCGCAGGCTCTGCTTTCGAAGGACAGCTATGGTTTAAATTCCCCAGAATACATGCTGAAATCCTACTTTCCGAGGCGATAGTGTCAGGAGATGGGGCTTTGGGGAGATGATTTGGATTAGTGCCCTTACGAAAAAGAGGCCAGAGGAGGCTTAGTCGCCTCTTCCATCATGTGAGGACACAGTGAGGAGGCAGCCATTTGTGAAGCAGGAAACAAGCCCTCATCAGACTCCACACCGGCCAGCCCCTTGGTCTTGGCCTTGCCAGCCTCAGCCACTGTGAGAAGGAAATTTCTGTGGGGTATAAGTTTACCACTCCATGGTATTTTGTCTTAACAGCCAAGTGGACTATTCTTGGGACCCAGACTAAGACACAAGCCCTAGGTTCAGAGACTTGGGTTGCACAAATGCAAAGAAATAAGAGGGGCAAGTACTTCCATCATGGGCCATGGAGCCACAGCAAGGCACCGTGCGGCTGACGTGGGGTGAGGATGAAGCCCATGCAGAGAAGAGAGCATGGACGGAAGAGAAGGCTGGCAGTCACTCCAGTGACGTCACATCCCTGCTATATCCCCAGATTGAAGCAAAATGCCCTTTGCCATCTGCCGCCCCTGAAATGGCACGATGTGTCTGTAAGAGGGGCAGCGCTGTCAGAGACGGGCTGCGTGTTCCAAGCCTGGACTCACACTCATCAGGGCCAGCTTAGCTGCTGCCACTTCTGAATGTCCAGCCTGCCAGCAACAGAGGCCAACACTGAGTCCCCAGGACTGGGCTGATTGGGGTCACAGTAACGACACTGAAAGCTTTCCAATCCACAAAGATGAGCAAACTAGCGCAGAGTTCTCCGGGGATTGCAGAATGCCCATCCAGGCAATGCAGCATCTGACCACAGCTGCTCAAGGTAGCGGGGAGGTGCAGGTGTGGGCCCCCACCACGGGTCCCTTGGTCGTGTCACAAACCATACTGTCTCAAAGCAGCTGGCCTCAGAGTTTTGCAAAGGCCTGCTGAAGCTACTGCTCAGAGGTCCCCTTTCCCAGAGTATACGTATGCACCCCTGAGAGATCTCTAGATGGGTCTGTGGTTCCAACAGGGAGCACATTTGGAGCAGGAGGCAGGGACTGGAAGCAGGAGCGCTTTACTCACCATTATCCCAACATCCCACAAGGGAGGCTTCTCAGCTCCACAAATCTGGGCTTTGCAGAGTCTGGTCTCCAAAGAACACTCCTTCCTGGTAACACAGAAAGGGTCCCAGTGAACTGTAAACAGTAACGACCACCAAGGCCCAGCCTCTGTCCTTGGGATTACGATCCAGCTGACCGCACTGGTAACTGGCTTCATAACATGCCCATCGTCGGCTGCTTTGCACCCCTGTCTCCCATCCCCACTCACTTACCAGAGTCCCTCTAGCTCTCAGATAAATCATTCGCATTTTTGTCTTGGGTTCTTGAGGGGAACCTAAACT
Source organism: Galagoides demidoff (assembly GCA_963574575.1). Lineage (NCBI taxonomy): Eukaryota > Metazoa > Chordata > Mammalia > Primates > Galagidae > Galagoides > Galagoides demidoff. Next base: position 3,605 of record CAUYQV010165755.1, on the reverse strand, counting down.
AAGGCACACACCTGGGAAATCTGAGATGCTGGGAGAATTCTTGTTCCCGTGGGGGGTTAGTTTCTGACTAGCAGCATCACAAATCTGAGTTCATCTAATCGATCTACACTCCATGGATCCCTAAGCAAGGCTTGCCCAGTCCTTGGATTTAGGTGGTTCTGCTTTGGAACCCAAATGTAGCATGGTCCCAGGAAGATGACATTCCGGACATGTGGAATGGGTCCTGCCTGGCGGCTGTGCATCCTTCCATCAGTCCAGGATGCAGGTATAGGACTGTGGTACTCTGTTTTCTTATGAATAACGCATATCATATTTTGGACTTCACCCCTGTTCCTGGCACAGAGCTCCTGAAACCCTCGTAACTCCCTAGGCATGAAGGCCTCCCAGTGGGGATCCTCGCAGCTCTGGGAAGTTGTCACTGAGATGCTCTCAGGTTTGCTGAGCCTGCATCTCCCACCCGCATCTTGGGTGATAACAGAGCCCCTTGTCTTGTGGGCCTTCTCCATTGGAGCCCGACCGTGCCCGCACAGATGACGAACACTTTCATGATGTCCTACCTTGGGGTCCCAAACTCAGACCCCTACAGGGGCCAGCCAGCAGCACAAATGAGCAATTTCTCAATAAATGAGGGTGTGGGCAGCTGCAGGGTTACGGGGACAGGAAAAAACTAACCCTCTCCAAGGGGGAAGCTATTCCTCGCCATTGAATTGTTGCCATGGAAGATTTTTCAAAAGAAGCCAAGAAAGTCAGATTGTCTATAAACTTCAGAGTAAACAAAAAATCCTAAGTGGGCCAACCCCAGCACAGCTGCACACCAGATCGGCCCCCAGTCTCTGGGTACAGACTCTGTTCTTCGGTTTACAAGGTACACTCAGACCCTCCTCCTACTTTTACAGAAAGCCCTGGAAGTCTCCTCATTTCACAGAATAGGAAATGATGGCTCTGAATAAGGGGCCTGCTCACCATCGCTCAGGTGTGGATGAGAATGCAAACCCACCTTCCTTTCCAAGGTCAGTCCCCATCCTTCCAACTACACAATGCCCTCCCTCCCTGGTAGTGGGGTGCGGACTAGTCGAGCCAAGAACACGCTGGGAAGTCTGGTGCTGCTTTCAGAAAAGGCCTGTTTATTCTGAGCAGTCAGTGCTGCCCCAGTTAGAGACGACTAAAGGGCTTCCAAGTGTGTGTGTGGGGAGCCCAGCCCCCAGCCAAACAGGCCTGTAAGGACGGCTGTGTGCGGGAATGGCCTTTTTAAAGGCCTGATCAAGATGGCTCTGAAAGTTCTTGAGAAGTAGGGGATTTAGGCCTTTACAACTATTTTTTCTGCACAAGATGTACAGTCATTATGGAACAGTCCCACGGTTTAGACACGAGTGTTCAGGATCCTGATATCACCTGACAAAGGGGCCACCCAAGTAGGATTCTGGCACTGCACAGTGAGCACCACCCCGACAAGCTGCCGCCTCCTGCTCTGTGCAGCTCAGACCCAGGAAGGGTGAGACACGAGGGTGAGGGGAGACGCCTGTGCAGTGGGAGGGAGAGCAGAGCCGGCAGCAGGGGAGCCCTCCCACCTGATGGGTGGAAGAGGGGTGGAAGGTGCGGTAGCAGGAGTCTCAGACTGCAGTGAGAGGGTCGTAACCAGGCTGAGGGGAGGCCAGAGCCCACACTGCCTATTGGATAACGTCTGGATCGGGCAGGCAGGACGGTGTGGCTCAGGACTCCTGCTGTGCTATTGTCAGTGGGGGGGTCGCCCTGCCGGGAATGTCACAGGATCCGCAGGGCAGCATGGAGGTTGCTGGTGAACTGTGTTCCCTGCAGCTGGTTTCTGGAAGGGACATCAGAGTGAGGCACTTCAGTGGCCACCACTGTCCTCACCTGGATATGACCAGCTGATCTCACGACAGAGCCGTTGCTCTCATGGTGATAAAAGGACTTGGTGGAACCCTAAATGATCGTTTTCTCCCTCACTTGGGTTTGTAAACAATGGGGACACAGAACAAAAGCCAGCACACGGTGGCTAACCCAGCATCTTCCCTGCTGAGGAGCCAGACATTGGAGAATGGGACTTAGATCTGCAGGCAGTGGGCTTCTCAGAGCTAAGCCACAGAATCGCATACTTAGACGGCCGGTCCAGGAGCACTGACCACCACGGGACTCTCTGGAAAACTAACAGCACGCAGGAATGGGGAACATTGGACTCCATGTGCAGCCTGTCCCCTGCAGGGACAGAGGAACATGTAGGGCTACACTTGCTCAGTTTATCCTTTCAGGGAGGAAGGCATGAGTCAGGAAGAAAGGCCCAGGGTGTGTGTCAGTTATCGGCGCCCTCTCCATGGAGAGGAAAAGCCAGTCTGAGGGAAGACTGTTCTCCTCCACACTGGCCCTAGTTTGAGTCCCTCCAAACAGCTGAGGAGTCGAGTGCAGGGTCTTCACTGGCAAAAGTAAAGGAGTTGGGGGAGTGAGATGGGAAAGGTGTTGTGGACTTTTCTAGAAGCAGTCCCTATGCTGAGTTAGGTGCAAGGTGTTTTGTAAGAATTACCATCTGTGAGAAGATGGAAACAGCAGCGGGACTGACGCTGGCCTGACACAGCCGTGGCCGGCCTGGCAGAGAGCTCTGGGGCGAGCACTGCCATCAGCATCACCCTGTGTGGGACCACAATGACCACGCCTTGTACTGGCATTGTCACCAGGTGTGGGCTGCCCAGGAACAGCATGACCTCTGGCAAGGCAACTCCTGGATTAAGGCAGACCCTGCAGGAGCTGGTGGCTGGAGCAGCCAGTCACAGATCTGGACGTACCCTTGGGAACTGGGGGAGGAAATTGGTAGGGTGTGTGTTGAGAAGGACACAACTGGGGACAGCTAAGGTCCAGTTCCCACTGAGACTCTCTGAGCATGTGCTAAGGATGTGCCTCTGAACTATCTTACCGAGGGACAGAGAAGCTGAAGGATTTCTGCCTGGCTCCCATCCATCACTGGCCAAGGGCTACCCGGGAGCATGAAATCCTGGCACTTCCAGGCTCCCCTGTTCACAGGGGAAACGAGCACCAGTAGCAGCAGGGAATACCTTCAAGCAGAAAAGTCCAGACAGACGCTTGAGGTGGGAGGCGTCCACTGCAGCCATTGGCCAGTGCTGGGGTTCGCCAGAGGCACCGGGGTGAGACTGACAGCATCTGTCACACCCCGACACACAAGGTCACCTGACCTAAGGTAGAGCAAAGCAGAGATGCAGAGGTTCTGCTACATCTTTGGGCTGTGACCTGTGGGCATATGGTTCTGTGACAGGTCCAGTTCTAGCAAATGAGGGCTCCAACTCTCATTCCAGAAGCAGGAAGTAGAGTGTGGTTGACCATTGATAGTACTGTAGGTATGTGACACATCAATCCTATTGGGGAGAGGAAGTCTGTGTAATTCCGGCTGCGTTTAGAGCAATTGTTGACTTCCAATCGGGATGTAGAGTCTGCTCTGTGCTCGGTGCCTGTGGCTCAATCGGCTAAGGCGCCAGCCACGTACACCTAAGGTGGCAGGTTCGAATCCCCAGCCCAGGCCCGCCAAACAACAATGATGGCTGCAACCAAAAAATGGCCGGGCGTTGTGGTGGGCGCCTGTG
>CAUYQV010165754.1:0-22624 GCA_963574575.1 Galagoides demidoff | reverse complement strand
CCAGGAGTTGGAGGTTGCTATGAGCAGTGATGCCATGGCACTCTACCCAGGGGGATAGCTTGAGGCTCTGTCTCAAAAAAAAAAAAAAAGAGTTGGGTTGACCTCTGAACAATGTCAACAACAGTACCTCACACTTGAGTCAATCCAGTTATTTGCCTCTGCCTGTCGGTTTTCTTGCACAATATCCTTTCTCAGTGCTGAGTTGTGTAATGTGTTCCTGAACATGTAAATAACATCTGGTGGCTGGAAGCGACGTAAAGGTTTTTCCCGTGAAACAAAATATAAGGATCTACATTTGTTTTCTGAACTCACTACATTTTAACAATGATTAGATCATACTTTCCAAAGTGTGTGGCACTTTCTGCCCTCTTTGTCCTGAGTGTCGGTGCACTGGATACTTTCATTGCTGCAGTGTATGAGCACGCTGTCATATTACCAAACAGAACTGACACCCCCGTTTCAAAAGAAGCAGCTTTGCTCCTGATGAACAAGAATATAGATGTTTTGGAGAAAGCGGTAAAGCTGGCAGCCAAGCAGGTATTTCCCTTTTTTTCCCTTCTAATATTGAGTGGGATATCATAAAGGAGATTTGCAGCCTGGTCAGTGTGTGAGTATTTGAAATCCATGAGAAACTCTTTTGTCCCACTTGGTTGGAGCAGGGTGCACACATCATTGTGACCCCAGAAGATGGAATCTATGGTTGGGTCTTCACCAGAGAGAACATTTACCCCTATCTGGAGGATATACCAGACCCTGAAGTGAACTGGATCCCATGCAGAGATCCCCAGAGGTAGGTCTTGTCATTACCCTTTGATTTTTAAGCATGACTAGTAATTTTGTTGACAAATGGTCAGTCTATAGCATAGGAGTTAGATGCCTCTAATGCTTCTTAATGTATATCACCTGGCATATCTCCTATTTGGGGAATGACTTGAGATAATGGGTGGTTGGGTGGTTATTTACATGCTTGGGTGGTTACTTGTCACAACTATCTTTAAAGAATAGTGTGTATAAAAAAAAATGGAATAGTGTGTGTCTACACAGTTCTTACAATAAATGCATTTAATTGGGTTTCAATGAAGTGAGAAAGGTGTAATATCTATAACCTGGGTTACCCAATACAGATAAGTTGTTTCACCTATGAACAGCTGGCTCTCTCATAGGAACAGTAAAAAGTTGAATGAGTCTGTTTCCAAAGAGCTTTGCTATCAGTATCAAGTGTAATCAATGTGGCGAAGGGAAATTGCATAGAATTTGAAAAAGGAAGCGCTGTTTGTGAAACCACATTTTACAGCCTCCCAGCTGAGTGATGTGGGCATACAACCTAAGTGTTTGACATTTCTATGTCTTTAAATTTTCTGTTCTACTTTGTTTAGAGTAAATGAATGTCAAATGAAATAATACACATAGAATTTGCACATTGTAGTGGGCTCTCCAGTGCTAGCCATCACTATTACTCTTTTATAATAGAAAAAAAATTGAGTGTGAACTTACTTGTCTTCTTGTCCTTAGAAAGATTTCAGGAATTATTAACAGTTATAGTTTAGTCATAATTTTCTCAAAGAAAAGATATATAATAAATATGAAAAATGGATAAAATACATTATTGTAGGAGTATTTACCCTTTTTTTTTGAGGTAGTCTCTGTTGCCCTGGGTAGAGAGCTGTGGCATCGTAGCTCACGGCAACCTCAAACTTGGGGTCAAGCATCCTCTTGCCTCAGCCTCCCAAGTACCTGGGCTGTAGGCACTGGCCACAAGGCCCAGCTATTTTCTTTTTTTAAGAGACAGGGTCTCACTCTTGCTCAGGCTAGTCTTAAACTCATGAGCTCAGGCAGGCCACCCTCCTCGGCCTCACAGAGTGTTAGGATTACAGTTGTGAGCCACCATGACCAGCAAGTTATTGACTTTTTAAAATACTTAATGTGTGGCTAAGCATGGGGACTGACACCTGTAAACCCAGCACGTTGGGAGGCTGAGGCAGGAAGATTGCTTAAGCCTGGGAGTATGAGACCAGCTTGTGCAACATAGCAAGACCTCATCTCTACCAAAAAAAAAAAAAAGGCTCCTTTTAATGGTGAAAAATAATTTAATTTGCTATGCATGCACATGTTTAAAATTACATCTATTGCATAAAAAGAACTTCTTGGCCAGGCATGGTGGTTCATGCCTATAATCCTAGCACTCTGGGAGGCCCAGGCTGGTGGATCACCTGAGCTCAGGAGTTGAAGACCAGCCTGAGGAAGAACATGGATACTTGGTATCTGCTAAAACTAGAAAACCTAGCTGTGTATTTTTCTTCTTTTTTTTTTTTTTTTTTTTTTGAGATTGTGTCTCACTTTATCACCCTCGGTATAGTGCCATGGCGTCACAGCTCACAGCAATGTCAAAGCAATTCTCTTGCCTCAGCCTTCCAAGGAGCTGGGACTACAGGCGCCCACCATAACACCCAGCTATTTTTAGAAATGGGGTCTCACTCTGGCTCAGGCTGGTCTCAAATCTATGAGCTCAGGCAATCCACTCACCTCAGCCTCCCACAGTGCTGGGATTACAGGCGTGGGGCACCAAGCCCAGCCCTCTAGCTGGGTATTGTGTCAGACACCTGTTTCCCAGCTACTCCCAACCCTGAAGAAAGAGAATCCTTTAAACCTAGGAGTTTGAGGTTGCTCTGAGCCTTGACACCATGGCACTCTACCGAGGGCAACATAGTAAGACTCTGTCTCAAAAAAAAAAATAAATAAATAAGGAACTTCTTTGATTATGTGAAATCAACCGGAAAGTCAAGTCTAATACTACAGCATTGGAGTTCTGGTATGTGAGTCAAGTTTCACCCTGGGGTTTTCACCTCTAGACAAGTAAACTATAAATGTTGCATGGTCTGTGTTTACAGAAACCAAGTGACTATGAGTCAACAGTTATTTCATAGCTGTTGCTCTTCCCCCAAACAGGAAAGAATCATTATTTGCCCTATTCCATGATGAGGCCTGCACTAAAACACATTCTGTTGGATTGTGCTGATAAAACTGGCTTTCCTAGGGAAAAGATGCACATAAATCTGACAATTAGCTATAGGCGAATTGCTTTACATTAAGAAGGTGACTGCCTCAGCACCTGTGGCTCAAGTGACTAAGGCACCAGCCACATACATCTAAGGTGGCGGGTTTGAATCCAGCCTGGGCCCGCCAAACAACAATGACAGCTGCAACCAAAAAATAGCCAGGCATTGTGGCAGGGCCCTGTGGTCCCAGCTACTTGGAGGCTGAGGCAGGAGACTCGCTTGAGCCCAGGAATTGGAGGTTGCTGTGAGCTGTGATGCCACGGCACTGTACCCAGGGTGACAGCTTGAGGTTCTGTCTCGAAAAAAAAAAAAAAAAAGAAGGTGACTGATGAAACTTTAACATCCATATTCAATGCTAAGCTTTGAGCTCTGTTATAAAAAGGAGAAATCCAATCATTAACATCATAGTGGTACTGGAAAAGAAAGGCACAGTTTCTTCCCTAGTAATATTTATCCCTGAAAGGGGTACTTGAGGGCTGTGTGGTCATCCACATGTATTTAAATACTGCTATTTAGAATACAGACAAGCCAAACACTTCCTTGGGCTTTTTTTATGAGGAGCTAATAGGAAACACTAAGGAATGTGAATTATTTAGCCAGGAAAAGAAAAATTAAGCAAAGTACATGGTAGACTTATTAAAGGTCTGAGGAAATAGGAATATTGATAGTATATCTCTTTTTTTTTTGAGACAGAATCTCACTCAAACTCTTGGGCTCAAGCAATTCTCTTGCCTCAGACTCCCTAGTAGCTGGGACTACTGGCGCCCTCCACAATGACCAGATTTTTTTTTGTTTAGCAGGCCCAGGCCAGGATGGAACCCACTGGCCCCGGAGCATGTGGTTGGCGCCCTAACCACTGAGCTATGGGTGTCCAGCCATCTGTTTTTCTTAAAGGAAAAAAAGAAAAGCTCTGAACTAATAGATAATTAATCTGTCCTATTTATTTATTATTTACTTTCTAGAGATAGGGTCTTGTTCTATCACTCCGGCTAGAGGGCACTGGTGTGATCACAGCTTACTGTAACCTCCTGAGCTCAAGCAATCTTCCCACTTCACCCTCCCAGGTAGCTGATAAACACCATTATGCCTGGATAATGTTTTTTTTTCTTTTTTGGAGACAATCGCACTCTGTTACCCTTGGTAGAGTGCCATGATGTCACACCTCACAGCAACCTCAAACTCTTGGGCTTAAGTGATTCTCTTGCCTTAGCCTCCCAAGGAGCTGGAAATACAGGTGCATGCCACAATGCCTGGCTTTTGATGTTGTTGTTGTTGCAGCTGTCATTGTTGTTTAGCAGGCCTGGGCTGGGTTCGAACCCACTACCCTTGGTGTATGTGGCCTGCGCCCTACCCACTGAGAGCACCGCCCCTGGCTAATGTTTTTATTTTTTGTAGAGATGAAGTCTTATATGTTGCTCAAGCTAGTCTCACACTAGAGGGCTCAAGCAATCCTCTTGCCTTGGTTTTTCACAGTGCTGAGATAGCAGGTGTGAGTTGCCTCACCCAACCTGTTATTTTAATTTAAAGATTAGTCTGAAATCAATTGCAGAGCAGCTGAGAAATCATGGAGAGACCCTGAATGTCTTCAGAAAGCAATGATGTCATCTCTCCCCAGGCTGCCCTGCCCTGGCTAACATCTTATGATTACAAAATCCATTTTTACCTCAGCCAGTTTTAATTTATTGAGCATTTACTTGGTCCTGGGAACATTACCTGGCATTCTATGCACATTATCTCATCCAATTTATGGAGTAGATATTACTATTTGCATTTTAAATATGAGAAAGAAATGAGGCTTAAGGTCTCAAAATAGATAATTAGGTTGGCTGAAATTAAAATAGCCATTTTCATTAAGCTATTCTAACTGAATGGGCTCTAAAATATTCAGTGACTAGCAAATCCCCTTATTTGACAGAGTGAGTTCATTGCTAAAACTTTTTAAAATCTTGTTTTCTGCAGAAATCTGCCTTTTTATAACTTTCTTTCATCTTTGTTCTGCACTCTGGAGTATATTCACTTATACAAGCCTTCTTCTCCAAATTAAGCCTTTCAAATATTTTTTTGTTTGTTTTGAGATACAGCTTTATTTGTCATCCTTGGTAGAGTGCTGTGGTGTCATAGCTCACAGTAACCTCAAACTCTTGGGCTTTAGTGATCCTCTTACCTCAGCCTCCTGAGTAGCTGGACTATAGGCACCCACCATAACATCCTGCTGTTTTTAGTTGAGATGGGGGTCTCATTCTTGCTCAGCTTGGTCTTGAACTCCTGAGCTCAGTCAATCTGCCCTCCTTGACCTCCCAGAGTGCTGGGATTACAGGCGTGAGCCACCACGCCTGGCCTAGCCTTTAAAATACTTGAAGCCAGTGTCCCCTTACCACATTCCCTTTTATTTCTAGGATAAATATCCCCAATGTATATGAATTTGGCATTACTTTGCAAAGGAATTTCATGTCAGTACTTAAGATTTCTCATGAGGACTCTAAGGCAAAAGGAAGCAGTTTCGTTTCATTTGACATATGAGGAAACCAAGCCAGCACAGTGAAGTGTTTTTTTTAAAAAACAGAATGAAATGAAAACATTTCCCCCAATAATGCTGTATTTGTGCTTTGCAGGAGATGCTCTACAGGGAACCTTCTGCTTACTGCTACCTAATATTTATGTTTCCAATCACATGTCATAATAACATATATGTAATACTATGGCTTGGATTGGAGACAAGGTCCTCGCCATTAGAAGAGTGTAAATTTCAAGCCCGCCCTTTGCCCTCTGGGCCACGCTGAAAGTGTTGCTTCTTTTCCTCCTCCTTTCCTGTCTTTTCTGTGTCAGTCTTGCTCTGTGGTCTGGAGTCTGGCACACTAAAATTAGCTTTCATTATGACGAATGATATAATGCATGTGAGTTTTAAAATCTTGTCCACGGATTCTTGACCTAGAGATGTCATATAATAGATAATAGGCAAATAAAATATCACTTTGATATTTCAGAAATCACTAAAATATAGTAACTTTGAGGAAATGTCTATTGAATTAGATTTGGCTATACACCAGTGCAAGAAAGACTCAGCTGCCTAGCCAAAGACAACTCTATCTATGTTGTGGCAAATTTGGGGGACAAGAAGCCATGCAACACCAGTGACCCTCAGTGCCCTCCCGATGGCCATTACCAATATAACACTGACGTGGTGTTTGATTCTCAGGGCAGGCTGGTGGCACGCTACCATAAGGTAAGAATCACTTTTGCCTCAACTAAAGTCGATCTGTGGCTTGTATGTATGTTTGTTTGCTGAATGTTGGGCAGCAAACTCCTAGAGATGCATCTCTTAATTATTACATTCTAGTTAAAAAACGTATTTAATTTACTTCACACAAATATGAGAGTTCTGAGTTTGAATTAACCATAAAATAATAGAGTATGACAGAATATTAAAAATGGATGTGATAATCGCACAAAGTTCTGAGTTTGAATTAACCATAAAATAGAATATGGCAGAATATTAAAAATGGACGTGATAATCTCACAAAGATCTTAATATTCTCTGAGAAAGAAAAAGAAATGCTTGGTCTCATTCACAATTTAATGTCAAGAGGGTTTTTTTGGCCCAGTTTATTAACATTTTATACTAAGCTACCATGTATTCCAGTAAGCCTTTTTTTTATTTCAATAGAAACAAAAACTCAAATGAAATTGGCTTTAACAAACAGGGGAATTTCCTTTACCTGAAAAAAAACATGAAGGGTGGGTCTCCCTTCAGGCACAGGTTGTCCCTCAGACGCTCAGAAGCTCTCTTAGCCCTTTGGTACAGCTTTTTCTCAGGGTAACTCTTCTTTTAGAAGCCAATGGCTACAGCAACGAAAATTGACATTCTTATGAACAACATCCACGGAAAGAGTAAGGTGTCCAGATGTCCCACTTTTGGCGGGACAGTCCCAATTTCTAACAATTTGTCCCATGTCCCGCGGTGTTTTAAAAAAGTCCCTATTTTTGGATAGAATGCACAACAAGCCAGGGAACAGTGGGACAACAGGAAGGGAATATACCTTTTCGGCTGCTGAAAAGGTTAATGTAACTCCATTTGGGAATGAAGAGGTTAATGTAACTTCATTTGGAAATGAAAAGGCTAATGTAAACTCCGAACTCCCCTCCTGGGCAAGGTCACCCAAGTGGACTGGGTGCCCTACTCCTTTGAGCCACAGGCACTGCCCTATACGTAAGTTTTTTAAAATGTATTATATTTGTAAGTTGTGCTTACGTTGAAATTAAAAATATATATATTACAATACAATTTTTGCATTCTATAAAAATTTTTGTTGCTTCATATAGACCAAATTTTTAATTAAGAACCACCCCCCCACCCCCCAACCCCCATCAATGGTGTCCTGCTTTACCAATGTTAAATTCTAGTCACCTTAGGAAAGAGTGAATTTCTCTCTCCTAGAAACTCTGCAAAGGCCTTACCACTCCTTGATTCCAATTAGGCCACATTTCTTTCCTGAGCTGGTCACTGCAGAGGAAGGCGCCAGTCACTCCTCCTTCCACATGGGAGGAGAATGGAAGAGCAAGAAAGAGGTCCTCAATGGACCCTGGCAGTTGTGGTCATAATTGTCAGAGCACAGGCCTGCACACATCAGGCCATGTGAAAACCGGAGCAAAACACATGCTGTCCGCCTCAGTGTCAGGTCAAGTGGAGCTTTGGAGCAATAATCAGCTGAAAAAAAATTGCTGTCTTGGCACAGTGGCTCATGCCTATAATCCCTGCACTCCAGGAGACAAAGGAAGGAAAAGAACTGGAGGCCAAGAGTTTGAGACCAGCCTGTACAACACAGTCAGACCCTGTCTATACAAAAAATAAAAAAAAATAGTGGGAGCTGTGGCACACACCTGACACCTATGTGCACACCATCTGCAGTGGGCAACTGAGAGAGACCGTGTCTCTCTTTCTCTCTCACACATACACAATATTGAATATACATACATATGAGAGTAAATAAAATTACTAATGGCCTAATAACTAACAAGACATAGCTACTGCACTGTCTAAATTAACTTTAAATTGACTCTACTTCTATTCATATTAACCTAGCAGTATCACAGGGAGACAAGACAGAGTTTATTTTATTGACATATTTAAGAGTTTATCTGCTCAGTGCTATTGAAATTTAAAGAATATAGCAGAAAACAATCTGAAAATCTTAAGATTCAAGATTTGAATATTTCATTTTTTTTTAATAGTCTGTGTGCTCTGGGTAGAGTGCCCTGGCATGCTAGCTCACAGCAACCTCAAACCCTTGGGCTTAAGCGATCCCCTTTGTCTTGGCGTCACAAGTAGCTTGAACTACATGCCCTTGCCCCACAATGCCTGACTAGTTTTCTTTTTCTTTTCTTTTCTTTTTTTTTTTTTTTTGAGACAGAGTCTTACAACGTCAACTTTGGTAGAGTGTTGTGGTGTCATATGTCACAGCAACCTCAAACTCTTAGGTCTAATCAATCCTCTTGCCTCAGCCTCCCGAGTAGTTGGGACTACAGGCACCGGCCACAATGCCCACCTTTTATTTTAGAGATGGGGTCTCGCTCTTGCTCAGGCTGGTCTCAAACTTGTGAGCTCAAGTAATCCTTCCTCCTGGGGCTCCCAGAGCTTTAGGATTACAGGCATGAGCCATGGTGCCCAGCCTTAGTGTTTGACTTCTAATACATAAATATTCATTGTAAATATCACTTGCAAATACGATTTCATTTATTGCTTATGGAAAATGAATTTTTTTTTTTAGAGACAGTGTCTTAGTTTGTCCCCTGCAGTAGAGTGCCATGGTGTCACAACTCACAGCAGCCTCCAGCTCTTGGGCTTAGGCGATTCTCTTGTCTCAGCCTCCCCAGTAGCTAGGACTACAGGCACCTGCCACAACGCCCAGCTAGAAAATGAAAATTTTTGATCAATGTCACAGTAAGAAAACTCATAGCCAGTGAGATAGTAAGCATGATTTATGCAAATTGGTAACAGTCTTAAATACGCACACCAACAAACATAGGGGGAAAGTTTAATGGGTTTAATTGATCTCATCAATTTAGCAATTTTCTTACTAATTTTCTCCTCCTTTGCTTTTTATTAACAGTACAATCTTTTTGAACCTGAAATTCAATTTGATTTCCCCAAGGATTCAGAATTTGTGACATTTGACACTCCCTTTGGGAAGTTTGGCATTTTTACTTGCTTTGACATTTTTTCTCATGACCCGGCTGTGGTGGTGGTGAAGAATTTTGAAGTGGACAGTGTCCTCTACCCCACAGCATGGTACAACACACTTCCCCTTCTCTCGGCTGTTCCGTTCCATTCCGCATGGGCCAGAGCAATGGGAGTGAATCTGCTCGCTGCCAATACCCACAACACCAGCATGCACATGACAGGTAACTCACACAGGTCATGCTCCAGGTGGCAGTGACAGTCTTGGCTAGTCTTCATTAATTTTCAAGCCCACTTTTCATTAATGATTCTCTTAACAACTCTAACATCACAAAATTAATGATAGCTTGGGTTTCTTTTAAGCCACATTTTTCTCTTAAGTAAAGGAGGCAAACATTATTATGTCAATTTTACTTGAGAGAAAATTGGAGCAAGAGAGAAGTCTAGTGATGTAAAAAATCAAAGCCAGATCTGAGGAACTTCCTAACCAACGTCTGTTAGTAACTTAAATAAATCTTGTCAAGGCAGTAAGATCACTTTAGAGTTAATCGGATTTTTAGAGTTTATCCTTTATGGGATTTATGTTCAAAGTAATGCAAGCTCTCTTCCTGACTGCTTTATTTGTTGATCTAGATAGGAAATCCCAAACATGAACAAATTAGTCAGTGGAGAGATAAATGTTAGGAATCTTCTAGTTTGTTAAGTTCGCTTAAGAGGGGGAGCTGGGTGCAGTGGCTCATACCTGTGATCCCAGCACTTTGGGAGGAATTACTGGAGACCCAGAGTTTGAGACCAGCCTGGGCAACATAGCAAGACCCTGTCTCTAGAGAAAATGAAAAATTAGCTTGGCATGGTGGCACACACCTGTAGTCCCAACTACTCAGTAGGTTGAGGTACAGGAAAAAGAAAAAAGGGCCAGGTGTGGTGGCTCATGCCTGTAATTCTAGCACTCTGGGAGGCTGAGACAGGTAGATTGCCTGAGCTGAGAGATCAAGACCAGCCTGAGCAAAGTGAGACACGTTTCTACTGCCGGGGTCCTGCCCCAGGGGCAGGGTCCATTAAGACCTGTGGATCTGATGGTGACCAACTGAAGAAATATAAAGTTAGAAACGAGAAAGAGACAAAACACACAGAATAGAATTTTCAAAGGTGGGAACTCAAGGGACCACCACCCACTTGTGCAGTTCTGGCAGTGGCCCCAAGTGTCAGTTCCACTCAGTTTTTATTGGGAGGCCGAGGCAGGTGGATTGCCTGAGCTCACATGTTCGAGACCAGCCTGAGCAAGAGCAAGACCCCATCTTTTAAAATAGCCAGGCATTGTGGTAGGTGCCTGTAGTACCAGCTACTTGGGACGCTGAGGCAAGAGAATCACTTGAGTCCAAGAGTTTGAGGTTGCTGTGAGCTATGACACTATGGCACTCTACTTAGGGTGACAAAATGAGACTTTGTCTCAAGAAAAAAGAAAGGGGAAGAAGGGAGGGAGGGAGGGAAAGAAAAATTAAAAAAAAAAACCAGAACAATTTCTGCATATCAGATGATAATTTCAGTGCCAAGTAGTACCTAATGGAGGACGTGGCATCCATTTGGAACTTATGCCAGTGTCACAGGTATCTCCACAACTATTGTGAAAATGTTTATGCTTTAATAACCTTCTATTTGATTTTGCATGGAAATGTCCTATTATTTTATCATCATAAAAAATCAGAAACCATATTTGTTGCTTGTAGGGAGTGGAATCTACGCCCCAGAAGCAGTCAAGGTGTATCACTATGACATGGAAACAGAGAGTGGCCAGCTGATGCTTTCAGAATTGAAGTCTCGGCCTCGCCGTGAGCCCACCTACCCAGCAGGTGTTGACTGGCAGGCTTATGCCAGAAGTATCAAGCCCTTCTCCTCTGAGCAGTCGGATTTTTCAGGAATGATTTATTTTGATGAGTTCACCTTCATTGAGCTTACAAAAAACACAGGAAATTATACAGTTTGCCAGAAAAAGCTGTGTTGTCACTTGTCTTATAAGATGTCTGAGAAGCGAACAGACGAGGTCTATGCACTAGGAGCATTTGATGGACTGCACACAGTGGAAGGCCAATATTACTTGCAGGTAGAAATGCTTAAATATGTTAGAATGGTCTCATTAGTTTTTCTTCTAGGTCATCACTGCTTTTTTTGAAAATGGTGCTCGATTCAGATAGTTGGTATCATGTTACCTTTGTCACTGAACTTTTTGCCCAGAACACTTTATTTATTCAGTCTTAGCAAGAACAGAATTAGTTCTTATGGCTGCAAGGCAAAAATATAAAGCAAATTGCTTAGGTCTCAGCAGGCCAGGCTCAAGTTGAAAAAGCTACAACTTCTGTGCACTCTCTTTTCCACCAGGTAACTTTAGAGTAATGTTTTACACTGTCTTAACCTAGAGTCCAGGCCAAGAAGGAAATAGTTCAAGTTAAAATTAGAAATAGCTGTAATTATATGCAATGGTCTCTGATTTTAAAAATCCTATTCTATTCTATTTGGCTTCATTATTTTTGAAGAGCTAATTCTGACCCATGAAATTGATTTTAGGATTGACTAGCAAGATTTGACATGCAGTTTGAAAAGTGCTGTTTATGAGGCAATTTAAATACTCCTCTATTCTTTGAAATTGTGTTGTTTAGCTGAGAAAGTCCTAGCAAGTTTTCTGACTCCCCCCTTTTTTTCTACATAGATATGCACATTACTGAAGTGTCAGACCACCGACCTCAGAACTTGTGGAGAACCTGTGGGGTCAGCTTTTACCAAGTTTGAAGAATTTTCCCTCAGTGGCACATTTGGAACAATTTATGTTTTCCCACAGCTCATTCTCAGTGGGACTCAGCTTGCCCCTGAAACATATTATGAGGTAGGAGGTTTTCAGGATGATACATTTCTTCAAGCAGATGGGGGTAAACCAGCATAATGAAATCTTTGAAATAATGAGAGTACCACAGTACTGTGCCTCGAATTCTTTTTTTTTTTTTTGAGACAGAGCCCAAGCTGTCTCCGCCTCCCAAGTAGCTGGGACCACAGGCGCCTGCCACAACATCCAGCTATTTTTTTGGTTGCAGCCATCATTGTTCTTTGGCAGGCCTGGGCTGGATTCGAACTCACCACCTTAGGTATATGTGGCTGGTGCCTTAGCCACTTGAGCTACAGGCGCCGAGCCATGTGCCTCGAATTCTAAGAGACACTTCATTTTTTTATTTTTTTTGAGACAGAGCCTCAAGCTATCACCCTGGGTAGAGTGTTGTGGCATCACAGTTCACAGCAACCTACAACTCCTGGGCTTAAGTGAGTCTCTTGCCTCAGCTTCCCAAGTAGCTGGGACTACAGGCACCCAACCACAATGGCTGGCTATTTTTGGGTTGTAGTTGTCATTGATGATTGGCAGGCCCAGGCTGGATTCGAACCAGCAGCTCTGGTGCCTTAGCCGCTTGAGCTACAGGCGCCCTAATGAGACACTTTAAAGACATGTGGAAACTATGATGCGAAATACTAGTTGTGCTTTAGATTGCCTTTAGGCTGTGATGGAGACTTCAATGTTCATTTTTTTGCATGGATGTGATGTTGAGATCCAAGGCAGCAGTGAATTCATAGAGAAATTAAAGTCAAAATACTGACCATTGATAATGGCAACTAATGTTCTCTTCATCTGCATGGTTTAAAAGGTTCAAGTTAAGGACACTGAAGAATGCATCTACAACTAATTTTTTCAGTGTTATTTTTCAGAAGTTATAATAATGATAGCTATAATCAATACTTTGTGTAGTGTTTTATGAGATAAAGAAACTTTTTAATACATTATCTTAGTTTGACTACCTATACAACAGATTTGCTGTACTTTCACTCAAAGTCCCTCTGCCATTGACCCTGAAACATGCACTGGGGTCTTCTGACAAATGATTATTCTGTGCAGCTTTAGGAGGGACATCCCCAGAGAAAGCTTGAAAGTGAGTCCTGCATTGGAGTTAATCCGTTGCTTTCTTTGACCAGGTTTCAAGAGATGGACGTCTGAAGAGCCGAAGTGGCGCCCCTTTGCCTGTTTTAGTCATGGCCCTGTATGGAAGAGTATTTGAGAAGGACCCTCCCCGCTTAGGACAAGGCCCTGGGAAGTTACAATGATCTCCTTTCCCAGGGCCCTTTCGGCTTTAGCCAGGCAAAGAGGGAGAGGGGGAAGAGAGCGAAACCTCAGTGTCTGTTTTCTAGAAGAGATGTCATAAATTTACTGAAACAAGGAATAAGCTTAATAAATTTAAAAAGCAATGGATATATATGTAAATTTTACTACTTATCTGGTCTAGCACAGCCTCATTATGAGGGCTGTCTTCCATGTATGTGCATTTAAGAATGTGTAAGTTGGCTCGGCACCTGTGGTTCAGGTGGCTAAGGCGCCAGCCACATACACCTAAGGTGGTGGGTTCAAATCTAGCCTGAGCCCACCAAACAACAATGATGGTTGCAACCAAAAAATAGCCGGGTGTTGTGGTGGGTGCCTGTGGTCCCAGCTACTTGGGAGGCTGAGGCAGGAGACTCACTTGGGCTCTCTCTCCTTCCTTCTCTGCGCTCTTTTCTCTCTTCCCCCCTCGGTCTTCTCTACTCTCTCTCTTCTCTTCCCCACTCTCTCCTTATCTTTCTCTCCTCCTTGATACTGCTCTGCAGTCTCCCTCCCCCCACCAATAAAGACCTTTCATACAAGCAAAAAAAAAAAAAAGAGAGAGACAGCTTGAGCCCAGGAGTTGGAGGTTGCTGTGAGCTGTGATGTCACAGCACTCTACCCAGGGGGATAGCTTGAGGCTCCGTCTCAAAAAAAAAAAATAATGTGTAAGTATGTACGAGTACAGTGGACCATGTATTTATTAAATGGGGGAAGGGCTACAAAACTCCTTTTGCAGTAACTTCTGTAAGGAACATAAATGTTTCCATCATGTGATGGTTAATTTTATGCAATCAACTCAACTGGGCCTTGGGACACCCACATACCTTATTAAACATTCCTTCTGAGTGTGTCTCCTAGGGTGTTTTAGGAAGAGACTAGCATTTGAACTTGTAGCCTGAGCAAAGCAGGTTCCCTTCCTGATTTGGATAGGTCTGAAAAAACAAAAAGGCAGTCACTTTCTAGGGCTGCTTGAGCTATGCATAGGTCTTCTGCCTTTGGGTGCTCTTGGCTCGAAAGCCTTCAGACCTGAACTGGAATTGCCACCATCGGCTCACCAGTTCTTAGGCCTTTGAACTACACCACTGGGCTTTCCTGGATCTCCAGCTTGTAGATGGCAGATATACATTAATGTACTGTATATCTCCCATCACTTCTCTTTCTGTTGGGACTCCTAACCAATATGCTTCATTTGCAAATACACAGAGTGAATGATGAATATGCACAGGATATCTGATCCCAGTCAATTACTACTTGGGAAGTTAACGAACAAGGACACTGTTTAAAGTATTATGAACAATTTTCTAGCTAATTAAAATTGCTCATTATCTCTTTATCATAACTCATTTGACTCCTATGGTCTGTCTGCATGGAAATTAAATACTTTGAATGGAAATAAAAATGCAGTAAGTTATCTCTTCAGATTACCCTGTTTCCTTCTGAAATTATTCTATCCTAAAATCTACCTAATCCTGGTTGAGCCCTCCACCAGAGCCCAGGGGTTTGCTGCAGGTTGTGCTAGGCTTGGAGCTCTGTGGAGAAGGCCACATCACTTTTCACCCAGTAACCTTTGGTCCGTTGTCCTGGCGCTCTTGAGTCCTTTTATCAGTTGGTCACTGTTTAACTCTGGGAAGAGACACACTGGAGAGCAGGTGGGTTCTCTGGGATGTGCAGAAGCAGTTGAAAGCCACTGAGTGTGGAGACACGTCTTACCCTACATTCTGACATGTGAATGAAAGGAATCAAGAGTTCAGATTTTGTGTGGGCAATGAGGTCTTTATTCCACTTGGGTGCAAGTGAGCTGAGTTCGAAAAGGAAGTCAGCATGTGGGTTAAGGTGGATGGGAATATAAAAGTTTGGAGGGGTAAGGACTGGGGCATTCATTTCTTCCTGGGCAGAACATTCTATTTGGTCAAGTCCCTATGTTTGGCCTTCTCATCCAGGTCCTTTTAGTCTATTAGGAGGCAGAGTGATGGGCATGGTATCTCTTTGACTGCTTCCTGTGGTTGAGGGTCAGCGTGGGCTATCTGTAAGGAAAATGGGAGGGGGAAGCAGTGGTGTTTACAGGAACACTTTGGGTCTTCAGTCTTAACTGGATGATATACATGTAGGGTGAGGATATGAGCAGTTGTTTTTCGGGTGACTACCTGGTTAATAAATCAGAAGATGAGGCAGAGGATTACTGGTCCAAAACTAAGACTGGGAAAGATAATAATTAGTGGCCTTAAATAGGAAATAACCAAGGAGGCCAGGAATTGAATAAAGACCAGGGATTAGATGATTCAAGGTCTGTTTGTCTCTATTTGATTTGTTCTTAGAATTCTTTTACTTTGCCCATGATCATTCCTGACTGGTTCACAAAGAAACATTCCTCTCCCCAAAATACATATGACTCCCTTTTCTGCTTTAATTAAATCTAAGGCTCGGCAATATTGAAGGACTACTGCAGCTAGAGTTAATTTGGGATTATAGGGTGACTAGAGTCTCCTACTTTTTCCATGTCTTCATTAAGTTCTAGGGAGAGTTTGTGGTAAAAGTGGGTTGATGTACTTATGCCTGCAGTGCCCATCTCAATTCCAGCCACTTTGCCTGTTCCAAGGAGTACAGGGAGGATGACATCTCTTTTGTGTCTGGAAGTAGGGAGATGCATCAGGGCCTGAGTTAGAGAGGAGGTCTCTCACAAAAGAGACTTGAGGGGTGGTGGTGAAGAAAACTTGGGTGCAAAGACCAGAATGGCTAGCATGTAGGCACCGATAGTAGCATGGCTGCAGAGGAAAAATATTGCCAGAGGGGTACATTTGGAAGCAGATAAAGGAACAGTTGAGATGATGGAACAGAGATCAGGTTTTATAAAGCCCACAGAGTCTCCTGTACTGGTGAGATTGGAGCAAGTTAAACTGGGGAAGGCTAGGAGTAGAAAGTTCATAGTTATGGGGCCAAACAGAGCTGTGGGATTGAGAAGATTTTGGTATGGAGAAAGGCACATCTAGAGGGGGAAAGGAGAGAAGAGTTCAGGGCAGCTGAGAAGGAGGTGTTTAAAAGCTGGAGGGAATCATCAGGGTTGCTTGTCATCTTTAGAGGATATCTCCACCTAGTAGGGGAATGCTGCATGAAGAGATAATAGGGAATGAATGTCAGAAAGAGTATCCAGAGGCTTGGCGCCCGCAGGTCAATGATTATGGTACTAGCCACATACACCGGGACTGGCAGGTTTGAGCCTGGCCCAGGACTGCTAAACAATAATGACAACTACAATTAAAAAAAATAGTTGGGTGTTGTGGCTGTAGTCCCAGCTAGTTGGGAGGCTGAAGCAAGATAATTGCTTAAGCCCAAGAGTTGGAGGTTGCTGTGAACTGTGACACCACAGCACTCTACTGAGGGGGTCATAGTGAGACTCTGTCGCTTCCCCCCCCCCCCCAAAAAAAAAGGGCTCAGCGCCTATAGCTCAAGTGGCCAAGGTACCAGCCACATACCCAGACTGGTGGGTTCGAATCCAGCCTGGGCCTGCCAAACAACAACAACTATAACCAAAAAATAGTTGGGTATTGTGGGGGGTGCCTATGGTCCCAGCTACTTGGGAAGCTGAGGCAAAAGAATCACTTAAGCCCAGGAGTTGGAGCTTGCTGTGAGCTGTGATGCCATGGCATTCTACCCAGGGTGACAGTTTGAGGCTCTGTCTCAAAAAAAAAAGTGTCCAGAAAGTGATCATCACAAGGGTGGAGTAGTACAAAGGTGCAGTAAATTACCATCAATACCCACCATTGACATGTTTGTTTTAAAGGACCTTTGTAAGATGGCAGGGGGATTGCCTGAGCTCACATGTTCAAGACCAGCCTGAGCCAGAGTGAGACTCTGTCTCTAACAAATAGCCGGGGGGTGGGGGGGTGGCAGGTGCCTGTAGTCCCAGCTACTTGGGAGGCTGAGGTAAGAGGATCACTTGAACCCAAGAGTTTGAGGTTGCTGTGAGCTAAGACGCCACAGCACTCACAAAGGGTGGCAAAGTGAGACTCTGTAGTGTGGAGAAAGTGGCCCCAAGGCTATCATTAAAGAGACTGGCTTACCTTCCACTAGAAAAAATACCTGAAGTTTAGTTCTTGTGATCTTCCATGCGGATCATCACTTTTCAGCAGCTAGACCCAAGAGATCGGGAAATTCATCCAAGTGCTGGTAGTGGCTATGAACCAGATCCTCAGAAGCTGGGCAGTCAGACTTCCAGTAAGGACCTCTGTAGGCTCACATGGCATAGGGGGAGGATTTGGATTTGGGAATTGTTTTGCCCAGGGTCCTGGCCTACTGCATTTAAAACATGGGCCCAGGGGAGATTTTCTTTTTTCAGACTGCCCTAAGGAGTTTCAAGAACTAGCTGGGTTTTGTCTAACGTTGAAAGTCAATAACTGGAGGTCTGAGAGCCCGTGCTACTTAGAGGCCGCTTAGAGGCCTGTTCTCGGTTATTGAAAACCTTGAAGGGCTAGGCGCCTGTGGCTCAATCGGCTAAGGCGCCAGCCACGTACACCTAAGGTGGTGGGTTCGAATCCCCAGCCCGGGCCTGCCAAACAACAATGATGGTTACAACCAGAAAATGGCTGGGCGTTGTGGCAGGCGCCTGTGGTCCCAGCTACTTGGGAGGCGGAGGCAGGAGACTTGCTTGAGCCCAGGAGTTGGAGGTTGCTATGAGCTGTGATGCTATGGCACTCTACCCAAGGGGATAGCTTGAGGCTCCGTCTCAAAAAAAAAAAAAAAAAAGAAAACACAACTTCAAAGATAAAAATACTCAGAATTTTAAGACAGCAACAGCAGAACTTTATTTAATTTTATTTTTTTGAGATAGAGTCTCACTTCATTGCTGCCATTCCCCCTGCCTCCCAGACACATGGTGTCATAACTCACAGCAACCTCAAACTCTTGGGCTTAAGTGATTCTCTTGCCTTAGCCTCCCAAGGAGCTGGGACTAAAGGCACCTGCCACAACATCCGGCTATTTTTTAGAGATGAAGTCTCGCTGTAACTCAGTCTGGTCTCAAACTCATGAGCTCAGGCAATCCACCCACCTCGGCCCCCCAGAATGCTAGGATTACAGGCGTGAGTCACCTCGCCCGGCCTCAACAGCAGAACTTTAAACAAGCACATGGCTCTTCTGAGCATGGGGCCCTATCCACAGGTAGAAGGCCCATGAGCTGGCCCTGGGCATGGGAAGGTGGTAGCAGGGACAGATGTTGAGTACCAGTTGACCATATCCACTTTAAGGCATTTGTGCATGGACGAGTGAGGATGGAAGGTGAGGAAAGAATGAAGCAGGGGCATAGAACGAAGCCAGATGATGAGAGAACACAAGAGACGCTGACCTTCTCGTCTGGGAATCTCACATGATGGTGTTTACTAGCACCACATTGGACAATGAAGACAATAGCCTCTCTACTGTTAGTGATTACGGTGACTTTGGGGGAACTAGAGAAAGAAGTCCTTTCTTAAGGTACTTTACTGCCATCTGTTGGAAAACTGTCATAATAACTACATAAATGAATAATGACTACAACAAATGGTGTTGCATGCTACAGGCTGTACAAATGTGATGGACAGCCCTGCCTGTCACCCATAGGGTTCCTAGGGGCCGAGGGCACATATGATGTTAACTCATAGCTCTAGCTTAGCAAACCTAGTGAGTGGCAGGCAGGAGTTGAGGCTGCAGGCCAAGGGGTAGCCCAGCCACACCCCTGAATCCCAGTCTCCAAGGTGCTCAGTTGAGAATCAAATTTAGTAGCTCCTCACTTTATGTTGTCTTGCCCTTTATATTCCACCAAGATGGTTGTGGTGGAGGCTTTTGGTCAGTTACAACATTTGACAAAACCCACTACATGGGAATAGTGTTTTCATCTAGGAAAAGTCTACATAGGCCAACAACAAAAAAAATCCATTGATTTTTGCCTTTGGACTGGAATTATGTTAACTCTTGGTGGTCCACATAGCTCATGCAAATTAAAAGGTCTGAACATTGGGCAATATGTAAAATCCCAGGATTTCTTAATAAAAATGGAAAAATGACTACTTTATAAATGTAGTTTGCTTCAGAGATAACATCTTTCTAATCCTAGGGTCCCTTGGATGGGAAAGCAATAAAATGGCTCTCAGAGTTGCAGATATTAGAAACCACTGCTCACACACAGCCAAGCCCTTCTTCATAGAATGGGTAAGCAAAAGACTTGAAGGGCAAGGGACCTGCCCAAGGTCACATAGTCTGAATAAATTACAGGGTTAGGATTCTAACGCAGGTCTCCTGGCCCCTGAGCCAGGTTCTTTCTCAATCCCCATGAGTGAGAAGTTGCTAGTCTCTTTTTCTTCCTCTCCTCCTGAAATTTCATGAATCTTTATTCAGACTCACAGGAAAAAACGTTTCACTAACATTTGCCAAAGGTTATTGGATACTGTGAATATATTGCATTTAATAACAATTATTAATTCTTTTTTTTTTTTTTTGAGACAGAGCCTCAAGCTATCCCCCTGGGTAGAGTGCCATGGCATCACAGCTCATAACAACTTCCAACTCCTGGGTTCAAGCGAGTCTCCTGCCTCCGCCTCCCAAGTAGCTGGGACCACAGGCACCCGCCACAACGCCTGGCCATTTTTTGGTTGCAGCCATAATTGTTGTTTGGAGGGCATGGGCTGGGGATTCGAACATACCACCTTAGGTGTACGTGGCTGGCGCCTTAGCCGATTGAGCCACAGGCGCTGAGCCACAATTATTAATTCTTTGTTAAGCTCCACACTTACTAGTAACTTAAAAATGTCTGTTATTTTTCCACAGAGCACATTAAATTATACTCTTAAAAACAGAGCCCAGTGTGGTGGCTTATGCCTATAATCCCTGCAGTTCAGGAGGCTGAGGCCAGACTATTGGTTGAGACCAGGATTTTGAGCCAGTGAGTATGATCACAGTCTAGGTGACAAATCAAGACGTCATCTCTTAAAAAAAAGCAGAGCATCTCCTTATGTATGAATATAGACAAATTGTTCTCCAACTACAATCTAGGACATAATGCTTTGAACTTTGGAAATTCAGTTTATTGTACATACAGTCAATTCTCGACATGTTAAAACTTTTATACTGTTTTAATTCCATCAAGTTTATTATTATAAATTTAATCATTTGATAATTTAATGTTATTATTAATTTTTCTTTATAATAATTATTTTTTTAGTAGAGATGAGATCGTGCTCTTGCTCAGGCTGGTCTTGAACGCCTGAGCTCAAGCAATCCTCCCACCTTGCCTCCCAAGAATGCTAGGATTACAGGTGTGAACCACCGCACCCAGCCTCTCTATAATTATTGAATGTTTTTTCTCTATTAAACCAAAGTCACATTGATACAATCTGGAAAACCGATGGTATGATTCTCTATGTTTTTGTTTACAATCAGCAGGAAAAAAATACTAAACTATTGGGCAGTGCCTGTAGCTCAGTGGGTAGGGTGCCAGCCACATGCATGGAGGCTAGTGGGTTCAAACTCAGCCCAGGCTGGCTAAAACAACGACAACTACAACAACAAAAACAGCCGGACATTGTGGCAGGTGCCTGTAGTCCCAGCTACTTGGGAGGCTAAGGTAAGAGAATCACTTAAGCCCAGGAGTTTGAGGTTACTATGAGCTGTGATGTCACAGCACTCTACTGAGGGCAACTCTGCTGAGGGCAATAACAAGTCTAAGGGAGAAGGCTGGATATAGCACATCGCAAAAAAAACAAACAAAAAACCCCTAAACTATTTAATTATCAATTATATATTTTCTCACTTTTTATAAAGGTACTATTTGCATACAATAACATTCACCATTTTTAGTATGCAGTTCTATGACTTTTGACAAACATAAACAATTGTGTAGACATCATCACAATCAAGATATATAAAAATTCCAAGCTGGGTACAGTGATTCACGCCTATAATTGGTCAGTTATTGGGAGGCTAAGGCAAGAGGATGGCTTGAGCCCAAGAGTTTGAGGTCTGGGATCTATGATGACACCGCCACACTCTACCCAGGATGACTGAGTGATACTCTGTCTCAAAAAAAAAAAAAAGATATATAAAAATCCCATTATCCCCCCTCCCCCGGGATCTTTGAGAGCTTAGCCACAGCTAAATATATCTTCCTTTCTGGTTCTGGCCCTTTCACTTCCCTTCAGAAAGACCATCCGGCCTTTCCCAGGAAATTCTTGGCCCTCAAGCTGATGGGAATAACGAGGCTAATGTGTTCACAGTCTAAGGGAGAGGGCTGGATGTAGCACATATAAGGCCATCCACTCAAACTCTCGGCAGGCTCTCAGTCTAGGGGGAACATGGGAGGAAGGGAGAGGGCTGAGGGGAGTACAGAGTCACTGCTGGATTCCTGTTTTTCCGGTCTAGCTACCTTGTCCTGCCTCAGCCTCCTCATACACACACTTAATGTACACACATACAGTTATTTACACATGCAAAGTAGAAAAACATACATCTAATGTATATATAAGCACAAATGCTTGCTCACATGGAAATAAGTTGAAATAGGCATATATTTAGATACACACATGCACGTACTCACATACTACTTTGGGGAAAGTTGCATCACTTGGGGGACATAACTGGCAATTTGCTCTTCCTGTTGTTCAACTTTATACTTCCTCATGTATGTGGTATCCCCAGATAAAGCCTGAGGCTAACTTTTCTTTGGGGTTTCTTTGTTGCTGTGAGTTATGGTGGATGAAAGGTGATGTCTGATTTTCAAACGGTTTAGGGAGCTTGTGACATTGAGAGACATGAAGAGGCTGATGCTGGTTAGGGGTAAAGCGTTGTGGGCTAGTGGGATGATAGAGCATGGGAAAGTGAATCGTGCATGATTCCTTTTGTAGGAATCTTCTCGTAGGATCCACTGATGGATCAGAGATAGCTGTGTTGTGTCACTGTTGATTGAGCTGTACTGGTGTTTCTAATCTCAAGAAAGTTCGTATTTGTGAAGCTTTTATTTTTGCTATATGATAAGTAGAATTAATTTCAGTTTGTACATATAAATGCTTCTTCACTATTGGAGAACTGTTAAGCACCTTTGAGCTCATTGGCTGGTCTTTCTTTTTTTTTTTTGAGACGGAGCCTCAAGCTATCCCCCTGGGTAGAGTGCCATGGCATCACAGCTCACAGCAACCTCCAACTCCTGGGCTCAAGCAAGTCTCCTGCCTCCGCCTCCCAAGTAGCTGGGACCACAGGCGC
>CAUYQV010165751.1:0-10956 GCA_963574575.1 Galagoides demidoff | reverse complement strand
CATCACAGCTCATAGCAACCTCCAACTCCTGGGCTCAAGCGAGTCTCCTGCCTCCGCCTCCCAAGTAGCTGGGACCACAGGCGCCTGCCACAACGCCCGGCCATTTTTTGGTTGCAGCCATCATTGTTGTTTGGCAGGCCCTGGCTGGGGATTCGAACCCGCCACCTTAGGTGTACGTGGCTGGTGCCTTAGCCAACTATCTTCATTCTTATAAAGATTTCTGAGCGGGGAAAAATATATGGTTATGTGTTATTGGGCCATTGTCCAGTGCAACCTATTGAGACTATGTTTGTTATGGGTACTCAAGGGGTAAATAAACAAACCTGTTATTCCTATTTCACCCTAGGATTGTGAGAGCATCAGTCATACACAATTACTTTAGTTGCCACTTTATCTCTTTCTCCTTAGTGCCACTTCTAACTAATCACCTAAATACTAATATTTGGTTTAACCACCTTGCCTTTAATCATCCCTCAAAAAAATTATTTCTTAGTTATTGTCTGAACAAATTTGTATGTCCCCTCTTTCGTGTGTCCCCATTTTATGGAGTTGAGCTAATACATTTTCAGTGGTTTCTCTCATTTCATATTGTTTTAAGGATGCTCAAAGATACAGAACTCCATTTATTATGGCATTGATCATAACTTCAGGGAAGACACACCATTAAGGAACGCTGTAACATCATCTGGTACCAATTCAAAGTAGCTTACATTCTCAAAATTTTAGCAGTCTCAGGAAAATTTCCTTCGATGAGTAAAGATATATTTGAGCAATTTCAGTTCTCAAAGTAATCTTTACCTAACTCTCACCTGAACATGCTCCTTGGATTGGATATTGGTCCATCGGTTTATATTCTTTTCAAGCTGTGTTTAGGTACGGGTGCTGAGTAAGGTCAAATACACTTTAGATCCCTGTGTCTTGACCTAAAGAAAGAACTTTCTCATCTCCATCATAGTATACTATGTACATTCCAGCAATTCTATCCAAACTCTTAGTTGACTGCCCTATGGTCTAAGTTACTTTTTAAAATTGAGTTAGCAACAATTCCTTGTTTCTGGCCAGCCACTTTTAAATCCCATTGATAAGCTTTTCTGTTGTCTATGAAATTTCATATTTGTCCAAACATAGATGGTTCAGAAGCAACACAGTTTTATAAATTCCTCTTGCTTCTATTCTTTCACTTCTGTATTCATAAAGAAAACCTTCTACTTTACTAAATAAAATCAGACATCACTTTGGTTATTCTATTATTCTGCTAACTATACCAACTACCTTTGAAAGGATTCACAAGAACAGAAGAATTTCACGTCCATAGTTTGATTAAAAACAAAGGATACATAGAAAGACAAACAAATAAAAACCTAGAACAGAATTAGAGAGATCTTCAGAGTACTTTCTCAGCCCCACAGGACAAATACATGGAGGATTTTTACCTCCTCTAAAACCGGGAAGCTAGATAAATAATAGAAACCATGATAACATAATCATTAATGTGTACAGTTTCCAAAAACAAAATGTAAAATCTGATATATAATACCGGGTAATGCAACATGTATTGTATTATATATGTCACATTATATTATATTATGTTACTTCTTATTATAAATCCTAGCACAAAGGATCATGAATCATTAACTAGTACATTCTATATTCTATTTCATCTTGGCAAACCCTTGGCACTATGTCTTCAAGTGTCCTTAGAGAAAGCACAGAGCGACACTAAGCTAGCGAAGATTTATTTTGTACTTACAACTTTAATGTAGCGTGACTTTAGTTGTATTCCATAAGTTTTGACATTTTAAATGTTATCTACTATGTTTTTCTAAGTATCCACAAAATATGCCTCATTATTTATTAGATACGTAGAGTATTATTAATTTCCAAATATATAGGAATTACCTAGTTATTTGATTTTTAATGTTTTTCTAGATTAATTTTACTTGTACCATACAAAATACTGTGACTAATTTTAATACTTTTATTTACACATGTGATTGTCCTAGATATTTCAATTATCATTATCAATATTTAAATGAAACTTTTTCCCTCTTCCTATAAAATACAACAAATATAGAATCCTTTAGCCTCATTTCAAAAGAAAATGGTGACATTGTGATAGAACAATAAGATATCTACATGCAAATAATTCATTTCACTCCATACTTCAACAATATAATACTTATCTCTTAATAGATCAGGTACCTAAATAAGCTTAGAATTACAGATTTTCTAGAAGAAAACATAAAAAACTTTGGGTTAGGCAAAGATCATTTATATATAACACCAAAATCTTAATCCTTAAAAGCAATAAATTGATAAATTTCCTATACCAGCATTAAAATTCTTGCTTTTTGAAAGATACTAAGAGAAAAAAAAAGAGAAGCTACCAGCTAAGAGACTACATTTGGAAATTTTGTATCTAACACATTTGTTTACACAATATATAAAAACTGAAAACTGAATGATAAAGTCAAACTTCCACAATAGAACGTGAAAAATATTTAAAGAGATATTTCAGCAAAGAAGAGATCTGAATGGCGTATAAATGTTGGAAAGATGATGAACCTATTTGTTTCTTAGAGAAGTGCAAATTAAAGCCATACAATAGCACTACATACCTACTGGAATGATTAAAATTAAAAAGACTTAATACACCATGGGTTGATGAAGACGTGGAGATACTGGAATATCCTCCTACTCCTGAGAGAATGTATAATAGTATGAAAGTATTAGAAATAGTTTGACATTTTCAAAAATGTTTACCATGCATCTACTTACAGCTTAGTTATTCTACTATTAAGTGTGCATTTAAAATACGTGAATACAAGTGTCTTTATAATCAAATGATTTTTTTTTCTTCGAGATACCTAGTAATCTGATGACTGGATCCAATGGAAGGTCAATTTTGCTCTTTGAGAAGTCCCCTTACTTCTTGACAAAACAAACTGGCTTAGTTTACAGTCCTACCAACAGTATCTAAGCGTTCCCTTCATTCTGCACCTTTGCCAGCATCTGCAGCTTTGGGACCTTGTGATATGGGCTCTTATCTCTGAGCTTTAGGTGGTATTGATTTGCATTTCATTGATACTTAGGGATGATGAGTATTTCTTCATGTGTTTGTTGGCCTTTCTTCTTTCTTCTTGGGAGAAGTTTATGTTCAACAAGAAAAGAGCAAACAACCCAATCAATCACTGGGCAAGAGAAAACTCCACTTTAGAAGTAACTGCATTGGTAACTTTTTTATTAACCTTTACCAACGTTATAATATCAGTCTTGTACAACTTCTTTCAGAAAGTACAGAACACTTCCCAACTTATTATATGAGAACAACTAAACTATGATACTAAAATCTGTCAAGGACATCACATGAAAAAACAAAAATGAATTATAAATTAGGACAGAATAATCCTAAAAAAATTAACATTTTGAATCTAACATTTATAAAAAGGATTTGCAATGGATTTAGCATTCAAAAATCAATGTGACAATCTAATTCACAGAAAAAAATGGGGGGAAAGGCCATGCACTCACATCAAAAGATACAAAGAAAGTGAGGTCCAATGTCAATTCATTATAAAACCTCTCAGCAAAGTATAAATAGAAGGAAATTTATTTTATTTGGTGAAGAAATCTATAATAAACCAGAAGATTAGATTATATAAAGTAGTAAGCACATTCCCTCTAAATCATGTACAAGAAAAGACCATTTACTATTACCACATTTATTTAGTGGTTATTGGAATAGTGAAGTAAATAATTAAATAAAACAATTATTTCTCACAGTGCAAGGATATGAGTGATTTTTGGAAAACAAAACAAAACAAAATAGTATCATATAAAAGAATCTAACACAAAATAACACATCCCATTTTATAACAAAAGCATGTTTCAAAAAGTGACAAAACTATGGGGTTTGAAGTTTTCTAGGAAAGAAGGCAGGAGAAGTGATTGTGGGGGGAAATTAAAGAGGATTGTTGGTTGCTAGAAAGATTTACTTATATTCTATAATTTGTCTCCTTTACTTTCTTCTTGGTACTTATGTGGAGAAAATTTTCTTTATTCCATTAACTTCAGTTAGTACTCTCTTCAAGTAGAGTGACTATCATTTAAATTCATAGCTCTATGCTGTCCGGAGGAATAAGTCAACTTTTCAAAAACCATTCTTTGATATTCTCTTTGGATTTCTGCATTTACCTATGATATTCCTAATCCCCAATTCATCTCTTGACAGTATTCCAGTTTTTCAAGGGCCATCCTAAATATCTCTCAGGGAAACTTTCTCAGTGAGATTTCCCTCTGTGATTTTCCATTATGTTTGGTTTCTAACCTATTCTTGATTTTCCCCTGTTCAGTCTAGTTTCCACTGTTTATTTATCTATCTTCTTCTCAAAATAAGCTTTAACAGATATACTGAAACTATGGATATTTTATCCATGCATCTACTGAAATCAATGTTTTCATCAAAGCAAACGTTAAAAAGTAATTAACAAATGAGTACCAACACAAGAACTTATATTGGTCATAGTGGAATCATGGCTCATCGACTTTCACATTTGGAAAAATATTTATTTATACTATGCTTTTGCATCATCTTTAGAGGAAAAGGAGAAAGAGGAATCAAGTGGACAGGAGGGTTTAAGAGAAAAATCACAAAAGGCACCTAACCTCCATCCATGGTCAGTACCAGCTCACATGCAATCCATCAGTTGTCATAAGTCATGTGCTGATTGCCTATTTTGAATAATACTGACCAGCACCCCAAATTCTACCTAGTCCAAGTTTGACTTACACTCAGTGAGTATATCCTATTTGTGTGTGCACTCTATTGTGTTTCCTATTTTCCATATTTTTTAAATTTAAAATACCTAATTGACAAATAAAAGTTGTACACATTCAAGGTGTAAATGTGATGATTTGATATACGTACCCAGAGTACTGACGAACACAATAAAATTATTTAACATATCCCTCACCACTTGTTGTTACAATTTGGTCTGAGGAGTTGGGAATACTTAAAATCTCCTCTCCTATCACATTTTAAACAAACAATACACTATTATTAACTATACGGCTATATATTAAATTTCCAGAAGTTATCTATCTGACAACTGAACAGTTGTAAACTTTACCAAAATCTTCCTATTTCTCAAGCTGCTCCCCAGTCCCTGCTCCAACATTTCTATTCTGCTTCTGTGAATTTGACTTTTTCAGATTTCACAATCAATAGAGATCATACAGTATTTGTCTGTGTCTGCTAATTCCAATTAGTATATTGTCCTCCAGATTTGGCCAGGCTGAAACAAATGACATAATATCCTTCCTTTATTGCTGTATAATATTTCACTGTGTGTGTGTGACATTTCCTTTATCCATTCATCAACCAGTGGATACTTAGGTTGTTTTCATACCTTGGGTGTTGTCAATAATGCTTCCTTGAATGTGGGATAGAGATAACTCTTCAAGATACTGATTTCCCCTCTTTTAAACATATACTCCAAAGTGGGATTGCTGTGTCAGGGAAGATAGCCTAGCCGAATGGAGTGTCGAGGCTGATAGTAATGAAGGATACAAGATCAGAAATAAGGCAAGCCTTGCCAGTGAAGAAAAATGAAACTAGACAAAATCTATTTGTAATCATGTACATATTCAGGAAAGGAGTTAAATACCCTGCCCTGTTAAAAATACTGATTCTAGTTTTCCCTTTTAAATGAAGACTATTTAGAGCTTTTAGGAAATGATGTAAATGCCATGTACTCTCATGATTGATATATTTTTCTCCGGTTTCTCTACTAACATCTAAATCAATGCTATTCCATTTCTGCACCTTATAGATTGAAAATATGCTAATAACCCTCCTTGACTGTAGTTATTCAAAATATGAAGATGAGAAAACAAGGTTTCCTGCTCTAGTACACATTATTTGCTATACTGCATTAGAATTTATTTTTACATTTATTGAGATACAAAGGGCGAGTTATTTTTTCGTTTCATTCATCATCTCACCCAGGAAATAATGGAATGATGCAAGCTATTCTATAGTTCTGGACTTTTTGCATCCACTTCCAGAAACACTTTATCATAGACTTCATATCATTAACTGACAAATTTGTCAGTTCTTAGATTAAAATTGTCAGTTCTTCAGAGAGAATTTTTATAACATATGTTATAAATTCTTATCTAAATCAGCTACATGTGTTTTTCTCTCAGAGTATCATGCCCTAATCCTTCAAAATCTTCAATGCTGTAATAACGATGCATTTATTTAATCCATTTCTTATTATCCATTTACACTTCTAAACTTTAGCTCAAAATACACAAATAAAAATAATAATAATAATAATAATGATAGCAACATTTTTGAAATTTATAAGTTTGAATCTCCTCTTGTGGCTATCTGTGTCCCTGTGGGAAGCCTTTTGACTGTATCCAAATTTTGCTGAACAAATCCTTTTATCACAAAGATTTTAATAAAACCATTTGTTTGGTGAAGATTGAATTTGATCAAGAGGCCACACTTGTGGATTTGGGAGGGGGGCACATGTGGCCTTGAGAATGCAGATTCCCCTCCTCATATTCCTACCGTGTACTCTGATGTTACTATGCCTTCAAATTATACATTTGTAATTTTGAAATATGAAATATGAGCTTGGCACAATGACTCATGCCCGTAATCCTAGCAGTCTGGGAGGATGAGGTGGACTAAGGTGGCTGATCCCTTGAGCTCAGGAGTTTGAGACTAGTAAGAGAAAGACTCGTCTCTAAAAATAGCCAGTGCTTGTAGTCCCAACTACTTAGGAGGCTGAGGCAAGAGGATCACTTGAGCCCAAGAGTCTAAGGTTGCTGTGAGCTATGACACCACAGCACTCTACCAAGGGCATCAAAGTGACTCCATCTCAAAAAAAAAAGGAAATATGAGCTCAACTTCCAGTCATCCATTTGCATATCATCTTTACTCTGACTAAGAATTTCCTTCACATTTTTTGACTCATCTGAATTCTCGGACTTAGAACATCACCTACCCGAATGGCTTCCTGCAATTTTCTGTCCAAAACAATATGATTATTTGACTGAAGAACATGTTCTCCATAATCTTCAAATTCATAGGAATGGATGCTAAGAAGTGTTTAAAAAAGTGTGTTTATTCACATCAATAAATTTCATGTTTTCAACCCTCAAATGTAAATTCTATTTTTTTTAATTATTTAATTCTGGCTATTAAATTCTTTCTTTTATAATGCAAAATGTTTCTAAATATTGTCATAGTCATTATGTCTTTAATCTCATTTCTAACTTTCTTGCTTAGTTAATAGCCTCCTTTTCCACCATTCTGAGTAACTTGAGGAAATACTCCTGAACCTACTCCTTTTATAACTTATATATCATGTATTAAAGGAGATATGACATATAGTATTTACAATTTGCATATTATCATGAATTATAAATATGTATGTCATGTAATAACACAATTTTATATGTGTATATATAGAGAGAAAACTGTTACTCTGTCCCTATTTGGGGCCAATACTAAACTATGTACCTGTTTGTTCTGCTAATATTTTTCCTTACTGGTGTCCTACAGAGCATTGGGCTAAAACATATCCTGTCTTCTTCAGTATACACATTATCTTTTGCTCTCTATAAAATAATACAAGTTAATAAAACACCTTTGAGTCTTGAAAACAATCTCTCTCCTTCACTGTCACTCTCTGTCTCTGACTTTTATAGTTCACGTCTTTCTAAAAAAATTCTTTGAATAGTAGTCTAAAGATATCTTGATATTTTGAGCTAGAGAGACTCTTAAAGACAGTCTTCTTTAACTTTTTTATCTTACTAATGAGAAATAATGATCCTTCCAGGGAAGAGATTTGCTCAATGTCACATTGTTAGTTATGAACGTATCTGAACTAGTACTGACATTTCAAAATGTAAAATTCAGTTTTCTTTTGTCCATCAAACTGTTCCTTCTCCACCCATCCTGTTATGTCTTGACTCTTTTCATTTAATGTCCTCAACCTGGGCTAAAAATACCTTATTCTTACTTCTTTCTCTCCAAACAAAGGAAGACCTTTACTAAGTCCTATATTTTCTACCAGTGCAACAGCCCTGTACTCTGCGCTTCCACTTTGTTACTACTGACAACTAAATAGCCCCTAACCATATTAAATCTCACCTGTGCAATGTTATACAAAGATTCCAAAAATAAACTACGTGATCCCTCAGCAATGTATTTTTACTTACTCCTGAGCCCAAGTCATCTATGCATTACGGAGGATTCCCGGTTATAAAAGTGAGCTCTATTCAAAGTATTCCCTTAATTACTAAACTAAGTAAAAGCAAATTTAAAATATATTACACCCTCCACATCTTTGGAGCACTTAGCTCATCAGACTTAAAATAATAAATTTTGAGTTTAGCACCATTGAGAAATAAAGATAAAGAGATAGATTTCATAGGCAATAAATGATACAGATTCTATCACAGTAGTGACAGTGTTAACATATTGCATTTAAGGAGAGATTTAGTAAACAAAAACCTTGATTACCTCAGTATCCTACAAAGAATTAAGTTAGAACTCCATAGTATCCTTCAGAGACGTCTACAGGATGACCCTCACTTCTGTTTTCACACTTATTTTCCATTCTATCTTAAGTGTACATAAAAATGAGAAAGATATGATCAGTTTTCTAAAAGAAGAAATGATGATAATTTTCAAATCACAATTCCTAAATTCAGGAAAAGACAACCTAATCCAGCTAAGCAACTTCTTATTAATGATTTACTTTAAAATATCAGGGTTTGACTACACCAGTAAGGAATAGGTAGCTGATGCAAGGCCACTTGGAGTATGTTTCCTCAAACGATGGAAAGTCTTGGAGGTTTAAATAATATTCAGCCAATGATACAAAGTAAGAGATTGAAAAAGAGAGGCAAAGAGGATCAGAGTGAGCAGAGGCTAGAGAAGGGGGTTGTTCCCTTATTTTCCCTGTTTCTAATCATAGGCAAAGTGAAAAAAAATGCAGCTGCTCTTAAAAGTTCATTATCTCCTCCAACACGTTTCACTTTATACCAAAAAAAAAAAAAAAAAAAAAAGGAAAGGAAAAGAAAAGTGATTGCCATAATTACAATGAGAAAAAAAGTGAAGGCTGAGTCTTCCTCCTCATACCTCTAGCTGTGAAACTGATTGATGTTTTTGAAGTTCTCAGGGGCAGCTGCAGGTGCAGTTTCAAAACAAAAAAAGAGAGAGAGAGAAGGCCAGGGAATTACGCAGCAAAATCATTTTTCCCAAAATAAATGGGGAGAGGTTTATGTTAGGTAAGAGTAATACAATAAATACAGTAGATCTGTGAAAGAAAGGGAACAGTTATGTCCAGGAGAGCAGGCAAGGGAGCTTGGCAACAGCGTTCCATAAACTGCAACAGCCAGCAGAAGAAAAACCATTCCCTAGTCCTGCTTCATTATGTAACTAATAGATCTTCTTATCCCTGAAGACCTATTTGCAGCCATTTACTATAATGAGCGATCCAACTTCAATCTTCTAATGCGGAGAACACAGGGAGTAGCCACCTACTTGACCTGAGGTTTTAGTTATGAGGCCTGAAGCAGGCAAAAAACGACGGTCTTGCAGGGAAACCACCAAAATGTAATTAATGCTTGGATTTATTAAAAATAGGAGAAAAAAGTATTGTTTTCTGAAGAACATGGAAGACAATAGTACTAAAATATAGATAAGATATTTGAAAACATGAAAATATTTCTGAGGTAAAACAAAAAGTTATGTTGGTAGCTTTATCCTTGGTTTCTTTTAGGTGTTTCAAGTTTGGGTATTGAAATAGACAGTACAGGGCTTGCATGTTCATGAACGAAAAAGAATGACTCGGATGGAGGATTATGCTAAACTGAGGCTTTTTA
This sequence comes from Galagoides demidoff, assembly GCA_963574575.1. Classification (NCBI taxonomy): domain Eukaryota; kingdom Metazoa; phylum Chordata; class Mammalia; order Primates; family Galagidae; genus Galagoides; species Galagoides demidoff. The sequence continues at coordinate 1,047 of CAUYQV010165751.1, read as the reverse complement.
AAAAATGTGAAGTCCAAAATGGCTGACAAGATAATGATCATTGTGAAAGGAAACACTGTCACATGACTTTGGCTTTAGAGAAATGAGAGATTCTTTTAGTCCCTGAGATATCATATCAGTGCCTAAGAGAAATAGCTCTTGAATGAATACACAGAATATAGAGGCAGGATTAAGATAAACATATAAATTCAATTAGTCAGAAGTTTGGGAAAAAAAGCTATGATAGAGGTTCCATAATAGATATCAGGATTTACTTTGTTCCCTATCGGGCTTTTAAATGCATGAAAAAAAGATTACAATTATTGAGTTCAACATTTTCTTCCCAGTTCTTAAGACAGGCTTGAATACACAGTAGTACTGGAAAAATATTTGTAGAGCAAACATATTTTCATTGGTATGCATGTACTCTACAAGTAGTTTTTTTTTTTAAACTTAATAATTTATCTCAGGTTTCTTACATATATGTGTATCTACACACATATAGTGCAGATATTATTATTTTGTAATGGCATTGAAGTCGTCCATTTTACAGAATTTTCAGAATTCATTTAATATACTTTCTATTGCAGGATACTTCGGATGATTAACTCTCATAACTATATGTTGAAAGACTACATCACATCATATGCCTAATATCAAATTTATGGAATATGTGTGCACATTTAATATATTAATATATGTTATTTAACTATCTTTGAAAATAGTATAATACATTTCATAAATATCTAGACTGTGAGAGTATTTCTCCACACCTTGACTCTGTCTGGCATATACTTATTTTCAGTTTTTGTCAGACTAGTAGCTAAATGAAGATTATCTATTTTTAATTTAAATTTGGTGATTGATATGTTCAAAGACTCCATTTTTTAAGGCTTTCTTTTATTTTTTGAACTGAATTTTTATGTTTCACATTAATTTTTTTGTGTTTTTCCCTTTGTCAATATATTTATGAGAAAAATGTTCACATTAAAAGTGAATGTCTTCATCAGTGTGATATCTTTGTAGTCTCTCAATTGACTATATATACACACACACATATATATATAT
>CAUYQV010165750.1:0-22226 GCA_963574575.1 Galagoides demidoff | reverse complement strand
TTAGTCACTTTATTGTGCTATTAAATATGTTAATTCTATCTATATAACTATATTTTTGTACCCATTCACCATCCCACTTTATCCTACCTCCCCATTACTCTTCTACTCTCTGTCTCCATGAGATCAATTGTTTTAATATTTAGCTCCCACATATGAGTGAGAACATGTGAGATTTGTCTTTCTGTGCTTGGCTTACTTCACTTAATGTAATGTTCTCCATCCATTTCCATTCATGTTGTTGCAAATGAAATGATTTCACACTTTTTGTGACTGAATAATATTCCATCTTGCACATATACCACATTTTCTTTATCCATTCATCACCAGTGAACACTTAAGCTGATTCCAAACCTTAGCTATTGTAAATAGTGCTGTGATAAACACAGGAGTGTAGATATCTTTTCAATATACTAATTTTTTTTTAATTTTTTGGATATATACCCAGCAGTAGGATTGCTGGTCATACGGTAGTTCTACTTTTAGTTTTTTGAGGCCCCTCCATACTGTTTTCCATAGTGATTTCACTGTTATATTCCTACAAACAGTGGAGCCTTCCCTTTTCTTCACATCCTCTCCAGCATTCCTTATTGCCTGTCTTTTTGATAAAAGTCATTTTAACTGGATTCTCTATTCTGTTCCATTAGTCTATGTGTCTATTTTTATCCCAGTGCCATACTATTTTGGTTACCGCAGCTCTGTGGCATAAAGCCCTATATTGCTTACATCGGTGTTTCTTACATGAGAGAGCTTTAAATTTTCATGGATTTTTATTTTTAATTTTCTAAGAACTCTTTCTTGTTCTCTGAATATTTCCTTTATAAAAGTAGCATTTTATTCTCTTCAGTGATTCAGGATCTTATTCTTAAAGAATATTAAGTATTTAGGGGATTTCAGGGATTTAGGGCATTAAGGATGTAAAGATTTTTTTTTTTTAAGAGGCAGAGTCTCACTTTGTCACCCTCGGTAGGGTGCTGTGGCGTCACAGCTCACAGCAACCTCCAACTCCTGGACTTAGGCGATTCTCTTGCCTCAGCCTCCTGAGTAGCTGGGACTACAATGCCTGGCTATTTTTTGTTGCAGTTTAGCAGGGCCGGGTTTGAACCTGCCACCCTTGGTATATGGGGCCGGTGCCTTACTCACTGAGCCACAGGCACCTCTCAGTTGTAACGATTTTTAAATTTTCCTCTTCTTGCATTATTTCGGTTTCTTACTGAGTTTATTTTTTTCTGTATGTGTATTTTGATCTTTGTCTTTTATGTTAGAGGCTTTCCTCAGTTGTCTGTTCATTAACTGTTCATATTAAAGGATGAGGCACTATAAAGACAATGGTGTGTAATGCATCTTGTCAACTAGTTGGACTCTCCATTAGAAATGTGGTGGGGGACGGTGCCTGTGGCTCAGTGAGTAGGGTGCCAGCCCCATATACTGAGGTTCAAACCCAGCCCTGACCAAACTATAACAAAAAATAGCCAGGTATTGTGGTGGGCACCTGTAGTCCCAGCTCCTTGGGAGGCTGAGGCAAGAGAATCACCTAAGCCCAAGAGCTGGAGGTTGCTGTGAGTTGTGATGCCACAGCACTCTACTGAGGGTAACAAAGTGAGACTCTGTCTCTAAAAAAAAAAAGAAAGAAATGAGGTGGGATCCACACATTTCTTGGGGTGCTCCAAAGACAAGTATCTTTAGGTGCTTTATCTTGGGTTAGTTAATGTCCCTGTAGAAAGATCATCTGCCTGGGGGTATAAACCTGATTTCTCGGGCTTCTTAGGCCATGCCATGGATGAGTCAATGATACAATCCCTCCCCAAAAGAAGTACTGGAATAGAAATTCCCCAAGGTTGATGAGTAACCCTGGGTTGCAGAAGTCCTCCCAATTCTAGCATGAATGAATAATACAGCTCTCTTAGGGGAAAGTCAAAGAGACCCTCCCTTGGAGCCCAGTGCTGAGACACATACTCTTTACATGCCCCTTGAGGCCCCTGAAGATGTCCAGAAGGGCCTCTTGAATGGCTGCTGGTATGTCCATTAATTTATTTTTTTATTTTTATTTATTTATTTTTTTTGAGACAGAGCCTCAAGCTGTCCCCCTGGGTAGAGTGCTGTAACATCACAGCTCACAGCAACCTCCAACTCCTGGGCTCAAGCTAGTCTCCTGCCTCCACCTCCCAAGTAGCTGGGACCACAGGCGCCTGCCACAACGCCTGGCTATTTTTTGGTTACAGCCATCATTGTTGTTTGGCAGGCGCAGGCTGGATTCAAACCGGCCACCTTAGGTATATGTGGCTGGTGCCTTAGCCACTTGAGCCACAGGCGCCAAGCCAAGTTATTTTCTTTATCCAGCTGATCTCATTGTGTCCTAGGAACATCTCTGGTTTGTGAGGAGAGACAAAGAAAACCAACTAGATATCCACTTTAAAGCATTCCTGGTTAAATAAAATGTATCCTACAAAAAATGCTAAGTTCAGGCGGTGCCTGTGGCTCAGTGGGTAGGGCGCCAGCCCCATATACCAAGGGTGGTGGGTACAAACCTGGCCCCAGCTAAATTGCAACAAGAAAATAGCCAAGCATTGTAGTTGGCGCCTGTAGTCCCAGATACTTGGGAGGCTGAGGCAAGAGAATCACCTAAGTCCAGGAGATGGAGGTTGCTGTGAGCTGTGTGATGCCAAGGCACTCTACCGAGGGCAATAAAGTAAGATTGTCTCTACAAAAAAGAAAAAAGAAAGAAAGAAATTCTAATTTCTTTAGAAAAAATATTATCCATCTCTACAGTAGCCTCCCAATGCCATGCACTGCTTCTTTTCTTAAGGTGACCTTCAGGCATATGGTGAGAGAGGAGTTCGCATGATCCATAGTTTTGAAAAACAGGTTCTTCGGGGCTACACAACGTCCTTGCAAATCAGAAATATTCATCATGCATTAAAGAACATTCTCAACAGAGATAAAAGGCAGTCCACAGGACAAAATATTTGTAAATCATATATCTGATAAAGCATTAATATCCAGAATATAAGGGAGAAAAAACCTCTTACAATTCAAAAATAAAACAATCTAATTAAAAAATGGGCAAAAGACTTGAACAGATATTTCTCTAAACACACATACAAGTGGCCAACAAGCACAAGAAAAGATGTTCAACATAACTGATCATTAGTTAAAAGCAAACCAAAACCATACTGAGATACAAAGGTCACATTCACTGGAATGACTATTATCAAAAAGAAAAAAATCTAAACAATAACAAGTGTTACAAGGACGAGGAGAAATTGAAACCTTTGTATACTATTGGTAGGAATATAAAATGGTATAACTACTGTCAAAAACATTATGGTGGTTCCTCAAAAAGTCAAACATAGAATTGTCATATCTAGAAATTTCACTTCTGAGTTTACACTCAAAATTATTGAAAGTAGAGATTCAAACAGATATTTGTACATGATGTTCATTCCAGCATTATTCACAATATGCAAAAGGTAGGAACAAGCCAAATGTACATCAATGGATGAATTGATAACATGTGATATACACATACAATGAAATAATATCCAACCTTAAAAAGTAATGAAATTCTAACACATGAACTTGGAGATACTAGGTCTAGGGAAACGAGCCAAACACAACAGGATAAATACTATATGATTCCATTTACATGAGTTACCTAGAGTAGTCAAATTCATAGCCACAAAGAGTGGTGATTGCTAGTGTCTGGGGTAAAGGGAGAATGGGGAGTTAGTGTTTAATAGGTGCCAAATTTCTCATGGATATAATGAAAACATAACTGAGAAGGATTGTGGTGATGATTGCACGACAATGTAAATGGACTAATGTCACTGAACTGTGCACTTAAATTTTGATTATATTTTAACTACAATAAAACCTTAAATTATAAAAAAACAAAATGGGCTCGGCACCTGCGGCTCAATCAGCTAAGGTGCCAGCCACGTACACCTAAGGTGGCAGGTTCGAATCCCCAGCCCGGACCCGCCAAACAACAATGATGGCTGCAACCAAAAAATGGCCGAGCGTTGTGGCGGGCGCCTGTGGTCCCATCTACTTGGGAGGCGGAGGCAGGAGACTCGCTTGAGCCCAGGAGTTGGAGGTTGCAATGAGCTGTGATGCCATGGCACTCTACCCAGGGGGATAGCTTGAGGCTCCCTCTCAAAAAGAAAACAAAACAAAATGTATTCTTTAAAGATAAAGATTTACTGACAAGGTTGCCATGGGATGGGGGGAAAGATGGTGGGCTCTTCTTTTCTCCCTTTTTGTCATTGACACCATCCCCTATAACTTTATCATTGGTTCTTGTCTCTTATTTGTCCTACATACCACTGCCAGATATCTGTATGGCTACCTCATTCCTTCATTGTCTATTGGCTTCCATATTTTCTGACAAGAAATCTTCTATAATTCTTATTCCCCTCCCACTCCCTATATGTCATAATTTTTTCTCTCTATTATCATTGGTAATAACCAGTCATGAATTTATAATAGATGATAACAGTTGTAGAGAGTAAGATAAAGGTCTACCAACTCTTCTTTACATCCCCTGGCTATCCTGGCAATAAATTTTCATCCTCAAAGAGTATTTTGATTATGCAAGGACACCCTGTGGATCCGAAGAGCCTGTTTTTCAAAGCTATGAGATTGTATAAGCCCTGTCTCACCATTCATCTGAAGGCCACCTTAGGGAAAGAAACAGTACCGGGTATAGGGATGCTATCTTGGAGACAGATTTTTTTCTAAATGAGATATGTGTTTCTTATAGGATTCATTTAAATTATTTGAGCAAATGAAACTTTAAAACAGAGTATGAATCCTAAATGGATGTACACCTAATAACATAACTTAAAAATAACTGAAGCAATGTAAATAGTGATCTTGGAGTCGTGCAATGTAGTAGTCCTACTTAGCAACCCCCTTCCTGTTCTTACTTTTTCATATTATTCATATCTTTGTTCAATGTTCTTTCCTCAAATGGCTCTTAACTACTTAAAACAGCCATTCCCCCAACCATGCAGTAACTTTGCTTTATTTTTCATTGTAGTGCTTAGCAACAACATGCCATTTTATTATCTTTTGATTACTTGTTTGTTGTCAGTCTCCCATCCTAGAGAATAAGAACCATGGGTGCATCTTCATTGTCTTATTTGTATCATATACTCAGTGCTCTGAGCAGCTGGACGTCGTAACAGATGCTCACTAATATTTGTTGAATGAATGTATCTAACTATTTATGTAATTATTATGTTATTTACTATATTAATTAAATGTTCAATATTTTATTTAATTATGTTTTTTATTATGAATTTAATTCTCCCCTTTCTTTTTATCATGTATCCATTCACTCTGCAATATCTTTATGACTGCAAAGCCCCTACTTCGAGTCAGCGCAAGAGGTGGGGAGAAATAAAGCTGTATAATTCATAAAGAACCACTTCTTGAAGAATAAAATACAATGTCTTTTTCAAGTAAAAATTGGACATCCTAAATCCAAGGGGAAAAATAAGATTTTTTTTTAAGCCCTCAAGAAGTCAGATTTGTTTCTATGAATATGGAAACATCCCTCTGCTTCCTTTCACCCTTCCAAGAAACCTATCTCCTTAATTTTCCGCGACGAATCTCGGTACAGGACCAATTCAACCTTCGTCAAATACCTTCCTTCCTTGTAATTGACAGCTGGAGAAATCTCACAGAGGCTAGTCCCCACCCCCCTTCAGTTAGACAGACAAAACCCGGTGGGAGTGGCTTCCAGTTCGGCCAATGGAGGAAGCAGGATCAACAGCCTCTGTAAACAAACCAAGCGGTGCTGTGCCTTGGGCTCCTCCCTCATGGGGCCGGACGATCCTTCGCCCAATACCTATCCAGGACTGCCGTAGCGTCCTTTCAGCCAATCAGAACCGGGTCTCCCGCAAGAAGGCGTTCCAGACCCCTCCTCACCCAGGAGAAGAACGAAGGAAAAGAAAAGACAGACGTTGTAACCAATCAGAAACTGAGACTTCTGAGGGAGTGGGCAGACACTGCTTCACATTCAGACCAATAAAAATCACATATACCCTTCTGGGTGACTGAGCGGCATCTTCTTAGGCCCAATAGACGAATGGGGCGGTGCCCGGCAACCAATGGCTTGGGTTCGGGGGCGGGGTGAGGAGGCAGTGTGCAGTGGCAGTGTGCAGTAAGAGGTAACCTAACGAGAGCTAGTGGCGCTTCTTGTGTGCTGTGGCTCACATTTTGGTACTGGAGGCCGAGACTGTCTTGGCAACGGCGACCTCTGCAGCGACGGCTTTGGCTTTTGGAGGAGTGGCAGCGCACGGCCTGGAGGAGGGGCTTCTGGTCAGCCCAGGTGGGCTCCGGCGTCCGGGCTGCCGGGGGAAGGACTTGCGGGAAGCGCCGCTCTTTTGGGTCTGGGGGCGCTCCGCGCCTCTCTTTCCGCCGCCGTGGGGTCTGTGAGGGGCGGCGCGCGCCTGCCCGCGTTCCTCTAGGGAGGGAAAGCCCTTGGAATCCCGCATCGTGATTATCGGTGTCAAGGAGCGTCATCAACGTCCACCCCCTGCCCCTCGGGGATGCTAGGGGGTCTTAGTGCCTTTCCTCCCAACACCCCCCTTCCCCCGCGCACAGGTGCTCTGTTCCCCGCCCCCTCCCAAAGTTCCCTAGTCTCCTTAGCTATGTTTTCAATTCTCGGGCTTGTGAGTCTGCTTACTCCTCCGTTGTAACACCGATAGGTAAATTGATAAGTGCTGCATCCCTATGCCCCATCCCCCAGGTGGGAGGGGGGAGGAGTCGCGCGGTTTTGCCCCTCCCCCATCCGCGGATTCCCGCGCGTCATCTGCTTTTCTTATTCTATCTACCCCTTTACTCCAGCCCTTATTCTGCATACCTAATTTGACTTGGAGACCTTGCCCACTTCTCTTCTGCCTTGCCTTCCACAAGTGAGTCCTTCACCACCTACCACCCTCTAAATTTCATCCTCATTTTTTTTCTTGGAAACTAACATTTTCCACTTGCCTGTTCTAGGCAGCTGGAAGGTGAACCGGAGAGCAGCAGAATACCCCGAACAGGGAGCTTGCAAGGTTGGGAACTTTAATCGGTTTTGTTAATGGTAAACTATTTTTGCCTTCCTTAAGATGGCATTTGATCATTACGTCCTCTCTAGAATCTTTGTCCCAGTGCAGTTCTTTTGGTGATACTTGCTGGAAAATGCAATTGAAAAGGTTAACTGACAGCCAGGGGTTTTAAATTTATTGTTTTTATTAAGTAGATGGAATTGGATTATACTTTAAACAGCTTAACAGGGGTTGCTGAGAGTTTGCATTGTGAGAGCCTGGCCACCCTAGTTAGTCATAAATGTAGGACATACTTTAGCTGTACAGCACAACGTGATTTGGTCACACCCAAACTATGAATGGATAATAAGAGCATTGAATCTTTTTAAAAACAACATTTGCTATTCCTTTTTCACAGAGAGTTTGTATTCACCTTCATAGTCTGTCCTTTTGTTTCCAGCAGTGTTGGTTCTAGCCATATGCTTCTAGATAATAGTGCAAACTGTGTTGTTGTGCCTAAATAAAATTCTGCGAAGAATGTTATGTGGAAAAGCTAATTCAACATTTAGTTTTGATTGAGATTTTGGAGGTTTGAACATATTAATTTAGAAATTGAACATTGAGGGTTTTATTTTGGGACTTGGAGGAAATTGAAGTGTTGGGATGGCCCTTAGACTGTATGCATTTGGGGTTGGGAGAGATAAACACGTGTACAAAATCTTGTAAATTCTCACAGTGCTTAGTTTCACAACTTTACATAAACTGGAATTGTTTTTCCTAGTTCTTAGTGGAGAAATGTAACCTGTGAGTTTAATATGTTCACTGTGTTTTGGGCAAGATTTTGCATTCTTTTGTGAAAAAAACTTACTGTTGTCTTCATTCTATTTATAACATCTATCAATATGCTTCACTTTATTTTACTATGGTAAAATTGTTTCTTGTATATAAAGAAATAAGTATATTAGAGTGAATTAAAAGAAATCTTTACTCTGAGGTGGCAGTATTGTCTAATGAACCATATGTTTGAGCCTTGTTAATAGATCACACTAAAAAGAGCAAGATTTTAAGACTGTTTTAGCAAATGCCCAGGTATCTAGAACAATGAAAAAAATAGTGACAAAATTATACCAGTCACCAAAGGAAAGTCTGGTACAAACTGCAAATCTGTGAGTTGGTCACTGTTGTGAATTGGAAAAAGGCAGTTGTCAAAAACCAAAGCTATGTTTGTGCAGTCTGTTCAGATGTTTGTTCTTAGTAATTACTTGTTTGCAAATTTAGATGACTATAGCTATGATTTCTTCTTAGTAACTTTGACCATGCAGAACTCAAAATTTAATGGAAGAGAGAATCACAAACCAAGAATTAAATTCAGAGATAAAGGTTCTGCAGTACTGGGTGTGTACAAAGTACAGTGAAGCACTGTGGCCCCGTATTCTGCCCTTATCTGCTACTCTAGACTTCCCGAAGTAGCAGTTCCTGAACCTACCTGTTTCCTTCCACACCCCAGGGCCTCTCTCTTTGAAAGCCTTTTCTATACTCTTGTGCCTGGTGAATTTCTATTTCTTTAAAATATTTTTGAAGCCTACCTCCACTGCATCTAGATGATTATTTTTTTCTATTTCTTTGCTATTGTTTGTTTGTTTGTTTATTTATTTACTTATTTATTTATTTATTGCAGTCTTTGGCCGGAGCCAGGTTTGAACCTTCCATCTTCAGTATATGGGGCCAATGCCCTACTCCTTTGAGCCACAGGGGCCACCCTCTTTGCTATTTTTTAAATAAATAATTATAGTCATTTCTCATTCTTTGAAGTAGTTATGGTCTATAAAGTTGCCCAGAACACTGAATTATCAAATATTAAACCATTGCTCTTAGGGAAAAATATGTATATATCTCACATAGATTATAATCTTAAAAACTCATCCTATAGATTGTATTTTCTTTGTTTACAAGGGAGTAAACAAAGTGCAGAAGTGTTAAGTGTCTTGCCTGAGGCTGCCCCACTAACAGGTGGCCATAGTTAAGATTTAAGCCTTGTCCAGTTGGCCCCAGAGCCAGAGCTTCTTGCACTACACTACACTGCCCTCTACTGTCTCTGTTCTCTGGTCATCTCTGTAGGAGAGCTGAATCAAGGTGAAGAATCACCTTTTTGAACCTAGGCTTGGAACGTGTATAAGGAGTGAGAAATTTTTCACCACTATGTGCATGTCCATGAATGAGCTTAAAAGCTTCACAATATTGACTTTGGGGTTACAAATGAATTTTAACCAGTAAGCAAATTTGTAAATAATGGGATCCACAAAAAATTGGAGTCAACTGCATTTGTTAGTGACTTATAAAGTCTATTTCATGGTAATACCCTTCCAGATCCTCTGTAGAATGTTCCTTTGATAATTTGTTCACTTATTAATTCATTCACCAAATATTTATTAAGCACATACTATAAATCAGACTCTGCTTTTGTTGTGGTATACAAACTAGAAATTAAGGTCCTTACCTATAGATCTTATATTCAAGTAAGAAAGCGAGCTAAGTCTGGAGCTCAGAAGAGAGATCCAGGTTGAAATTATAGATTAATTTGACCAAGGTGAAATCTGATATATTCCCTTCCACTTCACATTCAGAGGCATACTTCCAGAACATTTCTATTCTACACTTGTGCATAAATTCTTCCCTTTGAGTCTCTCCATGGACCTGTGTCAACTTCTACTTGTCATTTGTTGATTTTTGAGGCCACTTGTCTGAGTAACTGGCAGGGTATTATAGAAGAATTATGCTGACCTGGTCTTTGGATTCTGGCTCTGCCACATACTCTCTAAGCGACTTTGGTCAAAGTCTTGGACTTTTGAGCCTGCTTCCTAATTCAGAAGTGGTGGTATGTTAGGCCCTTGTGTTTCAAGGAAGAGGCACATACATATTACCTTTAGTGATGAGGGTTGAATGTAAACTTGAATGGGAAATCCTTTCAGCAGCCATATTGTGTCTTGCCATAGTGCTTTCAGAACCTCATAGAACAATACCTTGGCAGTATTTAGGTTAGGCTTTGAACTCTGGAGACCTTCTTTTACTTTGTTCATTCAACATTTATATTTCTCAAGAGAGAACATCTGATTGGATTGGTCTCTTGCCTTCTAAAATGGAGGACCCCTATTGGGCAGAATTTTGAGTCATGTCCTTAGTGATTGATCCCCCTCAGGTTCAATCTATATGTTGTCCTTAGCTGAAATATTGAGCCCTGGTCCAGTCACTTGTGACCAATGAAGTAGGGTTGGTTTTATGCATTATTTGTATCATAGAGTGTGACATATATGAAAAGAACTTCTTGGAGACAGTTTTTTCAAGAGACAACTGAGGGTATAGCAGTTCTAGAATTTCATTGCCTTCTGTCCAACTCAAATACCTATCTAACATGATCATAGATAATATTTAATAATCTAACAGAGTAACTTACACATGGCAAATATTCAATACATCTTCCTTTTCTATTTGTTATTATTTTAGCTTGGTTATTTGTTCATATGGATATCTTCCTTACTAGACTATGAGCTCCTTGAGGACAGGGTTCAAACTTCATCTTTTGTCTTAGGCACTTAGTTCACTGCCTGAGACATAGTAATATATGTTTCAATTGAGGAATTCTCAACTTTTACTGAAAGGATAAGAGAATATGAAGGTTTCCCAGAGCAGGTATTATTTAAGTTGATCCTTAAAGAGTGGGTAGGGGCTTGGCGCATGTGGCTTAAGAGGCTAAGGCACTAGCCACATACACCCAAGGTGGCGGGTTCGAATCCCCAGCCCGGGACCACCAAACAACAATGATGGCTGCAACCAAAAAATGACCGGGCGTTGTGGCCGGCACCTGTGGTCCCAGCTACTTGGGAGGCGGAGGCAGGAGACTCGCTTGAGCCCAGGTTGCTATGAGCTGTGATGCCATGGCACTCTACCCAGGGGGATAGCTTGAGGCTTTGTCTCAAAAAACAAAAACAACAACAACAAAAAAAACAACAAAGGAATGGAATTTATCCATCCATCCAGCCCACTTTGTTGAATGTTTTCTGACTACCGAACTAATGGTGGAAGTTCAGCCAGAAAAGGGTTTAGAATTTAACTCAGATGAAGACCCCAGTAGTCATACTGCAGGTCAAGCCTGACTCTGCCTACCATAGAAGGAAACATTTGGGGCATCCCAGTGCAGGCCAGACAGGGCTATTGCTGACCTCACTGTAGTGCCCCCTCTCCAGCTCTTCTACAGAGTCTGAGATCCCTGCTAGAAATAAAGTGTCAGGCTTTCCCCTCAGACAGGGTTAGTAGGGCTCTATCTCTGTCTTCCCTCCCTAGTAAGATGGAGGCTTGGAGGCTCAGCGCCTGTGGCTCAGTCGGCTAAGGCGCCAGCCACGTACACCTAAGGTGGCGGGTTGGAATATCCAGCCCGGGCCGCCAAACAACAATGATGGCTGCAACCAAAAAAAAAAAAAAAATGGCCGGGTGTTGTGGCGGGTGCCTGTGGTCCCAGCTACTTGGGAGGCGGAGGCAGGAGACTCACTTGAGCCCAGGAGTTGGAGGTTGCTATGAGCTGTGATGCCATGGCACTCTACCCAAGGGGATAGCTTGAGTCTCTGTCTCAAAAAAACAAAAAAAAAAAAAACAAAAAAAACAAGTTGGAGGCTTGGAGAAGGCTGGCATCTCTAGCTCAAGCAGCTAAGGCACCAGCCACATACACCAGAGCTGGTGGGTTTGAATCTGGCCCCAGCCTGCCAAACAACAATGACAACTACAACCAAAAAATAGTCGGGCGTTGTGGTGGGTGCCTGTAGTCCTATCTACTTGGGAGGCTGAGGCAAGAGAATCGCTTAAGCCCAGGAGTTTGAGGTTGCTGTGATGCCATGGCACTCTACCCAGGGCTATAGCTCGAGGCTCTGTCTCAAAAGTAAATAATAGGAGGCTTGGAGAAGGCAAGAGGCAGAGAGGTTCTCTACCTGTAGGGCCTCTTGCCGCTTCTCCCTGGGTGCACTGCCTGCTGCAACAGTCTGGGCACCAGGGGGCAGCATTGAGCTTCCCACAGACCAGACAGTCCTTTCCTTCTGCCCAGCCCAGCTTCCACCAGGACTTCCCCAGTCAGATTCTTTCATCCAACTCCATTGTGCTGATGGCGAAACTGGCATAGTGGAAGGACAAAGATAGGGGGCTGCAGGGATTAGCTAGGTGGTTTGACTTTAGGTTAAACATTTTCGGATTTTAAAATGTAAGGGGTGGAAAATTCTATTTTTGGCTGAAATTAGCTGGGGAAAGGTGGTGACAGACACCAGCTCAAAGAGATGAGTAAATGGGAAGCCCTATCCTGGGGACAGACTTCCCTTCCAGCTGGGCTTCCTCTAGTATCTCTTGAGCTGATATTTGGGATCAGTAACCTCCTTCTTCCCCACTTCTAGCTCTAGCTCCAGTGCCAACCTCTATCTTCTGATTTCTGCCACAATGTCTTCATCCGAAATCACTCCCTGGCCTGTGACTGTCAGCAGGTCATTTGCATTCCCAGAGCTCCCTGCTGTGGGGATCCCGTGTGGGTACTTATGGGACCTCCTGGACAAGGGCTCTCTTCCTCCTTTCCTTCCTACTCTGTTACTTTCACTATGGAGGGCTTGATCTGGCACACACACATCCAGGTTTTGGCTTTGCCTCCTCTGAGAACTTGTGCAAGTCTCCTAGCTTCTCTAAGACTGTAAGATGGAGCTGATGATCACATCTGCCACAGCCTCGCGAGACAGAACCACAGAAGTTGAAGGAGCAGGTGAGAGGATACCTGGGCTACCCCTTTCCAGCCTGGGAGTCGCTGTGGGGTGAGGGGCTTACCCAGGTTTGGGTGTCTATGCCCAGAATTCACAAGGCAGAGCCAGCCCTTCATTAGAGAGCAACAGGGTGGGTCATGCCGGCGGAGAAATGAGCTCAAAAGTCTCAGGGCCCCGACTAGGACCATTTAGGAAGGAGAAGGCCTTGACTTCTGGTCTTGTCTGCGCTGGGTGAGGCCGGGTAAGACCCATCCTCTTTCTGAGCCTCAGTATCCCTTTGGCTGCATGAGGAAGGCGTGCCTGCGTGCCCCGCTCCTCCCTCTGACCTCCGCCCTCGGTCCCCATTCAACAGAAGGCTCGGTCAGTCGGCCCCCGTGTGATCTCCGCCGGCCCTGGGACGTTCCGGACCTTTCCGTCCCACCCAGCGCACCTTCTGTCACCCCGCGCTGCCTCGGGAGGGCCGGGCAGACAGACACGGGCCGGGAGCCCACTCCTCCCGCGGACACGCACGGCCCGACGGCGCTGACAGGCCCGGGTCGGGCTCCCTCCCGGTCGCGCCGCCGCTCGCTTGGCGCACCGGCCGCTCCGCCCGCCCCGCCCGCCGCGCCTCCCCGGGCGCCCGCATTAAAGCGCATATGCAAGCCATGAATTATCAACTGAAAGGAGTCAATTACCGGCTCTAAAAACGAGTGTCTGCGCCCGGAGCGCCCGGGGCCATCCGCCTATTTACGGAGTGATTTCCCCCGCCCGGCTGCAGAGGGGGGCCTCGGGAGGGAGAGAGAGAGAGACCGTGCAACCGAGCTCGAGCTCGGGAAAGGAGGCCGAAGCGGCCCAGGCTGGGAGAGACGCAGGAGAGAGGCAGAGATGTAGCGAGACGCGCGGAGAACCAGGCTAGGGGTAAAGCGGCTCTCTCTCCTCCCTAGAGCAGGCGCTGGGAGGTGGAGTCCTCGGGACTGCAAAGGCCCTCTCCTTGGTGTCTGTGTGAGGACCCCCGTCCTCTGAACTGCTGACTGTGGTGCTGGGAAGTGAAGCCCCTAGACAGGGACTTGGGGGATAGATGTGGGGCTCAGGCAGGGATGTGGGAAGTAGTTTGTACAGGACCAGCCATTCTGGCAGGAAATTGAGAAGCAGGCAGCGGCATGTCCAACGGCGTGGAGGTGAGGAATAAAGGCTGGACAGAGTGACCACGAGTGACTGTGGAGGGCATGAGGGACCGGGACAAAGCGAGGACGGAGCCCCATGTAGGGGATTATGCACAGCCCCTCTGGCTTGAGACACCAGCCCTAGTGGGCTTGGGAGGTTCTGTCTGCCTTACCTCCCACTTCCCTCCAAGCTGTACCTTTCTCTGCAAATGCTTTTCCTGCCTGGCTCCTGTTCATTCTAAGATTCTGGACCTCCCAAACCTCTGTGCTTGCCTTAGCCTCAACACAATACACCCCATTCTATTCCATGATCCAGAACTGACTTCTCTACAGACAGTGAATGCCATGGGGGCAGGCCTAGTCTATCTTGCTCAGTATTGTGACCTGCAAGGGCGAGTCCCTTGCTGAGTGAATGAAGGTAGGAATGAGCTTGGATGGAGGCTGTGATGGAGACTGGGTGGGCGGGCCCAGGGATGGGCCTCCCGTACGGATCAAATGGAAGGCTTCAAGCAACTGTAGTGCTGGAGTTAAGTCTTAGTAACTGAGTCCTGTGCTCTGGCTGTGCAGGGGTAAGGAAGAAAGAGGTAGGTGGGGGTGCTAAGGCCCAGTGCCATCAGCACCAGCAAGTCACTGCCAGAGCCCCAGGGCTTTGACCCAAGTGCCTCAAGACCCCTGAAATTCTAGGCCTTTTCTGGAGGGAGTCGGGACAGGGGACCCCCTGAAATTTTAAGGAAGGAGCAGGGCCTACATCAGGGCAAGGGGAAGAGTCTGGACCTGGGAATCAAACGGTGACCTTTCTATTCTAGCTGAGACTTCCAGCAAGCTTCTTAACTTCTCAGCCTCAGATTCCTTATCTATAAAATGGAGACAGTTGTATCCACTGGTCTATGAATGTTCTCCTATCTGCATAGCACTTTCCCCAAGAGGAGAAGACCCTGTTGTCTAAGGTAAGAATAAGAACAGAGGCCATTTACTGGGAGGTACAAGGTGCCAAGCACTATATCCCTGCACTTCATCACGCTTTCTAAGGTTGCTAAATCACTTTGCAGACAAGCAATCTCCAAGAGAGGCAAGGATTGGGAGGTGGCAGCATCAGCTTTTGAAACCAAGTCTGACTCAAGAGCCTCTTTAACCCCTGTACCCTGGGGCCTCCTAGACCTGACCTATGTACCCCTTTCCCTGTTCCCTCAGCAATTCCTGCCTGGCCATGTCCAGACTGGGCAGGGGTGTGGCTGTACAGTGGGCAGGGCAGCTCTGGTCCAGCAGGAATGGCCCCTGGGGTCTTGTTCTTTCCATGGTGTGGGCTGGGCATCTTTCCAGCTTGACAAGTCTGCAGCCCTGCCACACCATTAGATTAGCAGGCAGCCAGAGGGGGGGGGGGGTGTCTGCAATTGCCAACACTGGGGTTCCAGCGGCTGCTCGCCTATTAGTGGCTGGTGGCTTCTCTGTGATTTATTGGGGCTTCTCCATTTCCCCTTGGTCTGCTATAAACATATTTATACCACCAGAGTGACCAATAAATTTCCCTTATGAATCCCGTTATCTCTCCTATTAACCATCCGTCACCTTTTATGCGGCCACAATGGGCCAGGCCAGGGCACCAGGGCTGGGTGGGAGGCCGACAGTCCACAGCTCCTGAGCCCAGTGAACTCTTCACCTCCCCCACTGCTCCCCAGACAGAGTAGCTGCTATTGCCCGGGAGCTCCCTCTAGGAGGATATGGCCTGAGAACAGACTGGCCCAGGTGAGGCCTTTGAAATGTGGCTTCTTCTAGTGTCTCAGAATGGGAATTCCCTCTCAGGGCTAACCTGAGTCTCTTCTACTGTAGCTCTGGTTTCATCTCTTCTGAGCAGCAGGAGTTTCTTGAAACTCCTCTTCCTCCTCTCCCCACCCTCAGCTCTCAACCTCATCCTTCTAAGTGCTGCGGAAAGCTAAGACATAGCTAGATAAGGGATGGGGGGGCAGGTGCCAGCTGATATTTGCTGAGCACTGCTCTGTGCCAGTCACTTTATATATGATTTCATGTTATCCTCATCACAATCTATTTATAGCCCCATTTGTCAGATGAGGATGAGGAAACAAGGCTCAGAGACATTACGCAAAGATCTCAAGGTCACCCAACCAAAGGGGCAAAGCTGTGATTTGGGGTTTTTCTGGACCCAAAGTTGTGCTTTCAACTACTGCACCAAACAACTCCCTTCAAATGCCCTGGGCTGGGAGAGGTTAACCTGAGACATTCTTTCAGAATGCTATAGAGCAGGAGAGGGAGGAAAAGAGAGGAGAGGAGATGGGGCTTTAGTGGAAGGCTGGTAGGGAGACGGGTGAGGGGTGTGGAGCAGGGAGTCACCCATTTTGCTTTCTAGTTAGGGAAACACAAATATCTGTTCAGTCAGGTGCTGGGGGGAGTGGGGGAAGGTTTCTAAGAGCACTAAGGCAGCTAAACTGTCCATACCTGACAGGATGAGGGGCCTGGTTGGTACATGGCCAGAGTAGACCAGGGCCTGTGTCAGACCTCCTTGGCTATGTGCCACTTATGTCTAGGTCTCAGCCTTCTTACCTGGGCATGGAGGGTTCTACCTTTTGTCTATTTGATATACCAGCCTCCTTGGAAGAAAGCTATGTGGGGGGATATCCTGTTTCTTCCATTTCCACTCACAAAGTTAGCCAGAACTACTGAAAGCTCCTCTGGAATTAAGATGACCCCCAGTGTCCAATGGAGAAGAATCTTGAGACTTCAGGCAACCAAGGTTTACCCCTGACCCCTGGCATTGCTTCTCTAGCTCAAGAGGATGGTCATAGATGGGTGTTATTATTCCTGCTTTACAGATAAAGAAACTGAGGCCCAGAGAGGGAGGAGGTCTGAGCCAAGAACAGAGCCTTGGGTTAAGGTATGGTGACTGGGAAGGGCTCAGAGTTCTTGGAGGGGCAGGGCTGCGCTGGGCCAGACAGCCTGGCATCTCTCCCCCTTGCTCTGTCTCTGGGTCTCACCTCCTCTTCTCTCTCCACTCCTTCTGTCTGCCCTTGCATCCTTCCACCTGTCTGTCTGTCTGTCTGCCTGCCTTTGTCTCTGGCCTGGCCACCTCCTCCCCCTCCCCTGTGTCCTCTCCTATCTACAAGGTTGGTCTCCCTTGGAGGGAGGAGTGTAGAGCTGTGAGCGTGAGAGCGAGAAGCGAGAGCAAGAGTGCTCCCTCCCTCTCCCTCCCCCCTTCTCCCACACTCACACACATACTCTCTCTCTCAGTCATTTTCAATGTCATAAATTTCCACGTCTCTCTTCTGCACTTGGCTATTACCTGCGTCTCCGTCACCGGGCAGCGCTCTCGTTCCCAGATGGGCTAGGCCATCTCTGCTCTGCAAATGACTCAGGGAGAGAGAGGCAGGGAATGAGGGAGAGAAAGGAGCAGTCAGATAGAGAGAGAGAGAGAGACAGAAAGAGAGATTGCTAGAGAAAGCTAGCGAGCAGAAGACAGAAACTGGAGCAAGGAGGTCTCAACCCTTCTTCCTCCCTCCTCCAAGTATGTGTGCAACAGTCACTGCCCACAGAAAGCCTGCCTGCCAGGGGCTCCAATCTCTCCACCAGGATTGGGGGAGTTGCTGAGCTGGAGTGGAGTCAGGTTACCAGCTCTGTCCCCACTTAGTGGGGGCTCGCTGAGGTCCTTCCCCTCCACTCACATTTCTTCCCATGTACCAACACTGTGCTGGTAGGTTGACGCTTATCTGTGCAGTGCTGTGATAGGACCCTGTGGGGGCACTGGCTGGTGTGTTCAGACTTCCCACAATTGGGGTTACGGCTGTCCTGGGGGTTGTGCCTCTTCCTTCAGAATTGGGGCTCTCTCCACAGATTCCAGCTTCTCCCTAACAGTTTGAACACCCTCCTCTCTCCTGTCTAAACTGACACCCTTGACTCGGTGCCCATAGTACAGTGGTTATGGCACCAGCCATATACACTGAGGGTGGCAGGTTTGAACCCAGCCTGGGCCAGCTAAACAACTGCGAAAAAAAAAATAGCCAGGCATTGTGGTGGGCACCTGTAGTCCCAGCTACTTGGGAGGCTGAGGCAAGAGAATCACTTAAGCCCAAGAGTTAGAGGTTGCTGTGAGCTGTGACACCACTGCATTCTACCGACAGTGACATAGTGAGACGCTCTGAAAAATAAAAGAATAAATAAATAAAATAAACTGACACCCTTAGCTCTCTCAGGACTGGTTTTTTGGATGTCAGCAGGGCTTGGTAGACCCAGGTGGTCTTGGGGAGGTAGTATCTACAGACAACCCTGTGGGACAGAGAATGAGGCAGAGGAAGGTCCATGTAGGGGTAGAGTGGCAGGACTGAGGGAAGAGTGGGCTGGGAACCCAAGGACCCCAGGATGTGGCTGGGAAGGACTCAACAAAGCAGAGCTGATGGCCAGGGTGTGTGGAAGCCACTGCTTGCTGGTACAGGAGGGTGTGGACTCTGGGCTGGGGTGACACCAGAGCCTTCTGAAAGGTTTCCAGCTTCTGCTTTCAATGCCTCCAATTGTTCCTCCACTCAGCTGAGCGATCATTTAAAAATGCAAACATATAGCCGGGCATTGTGGCGGGCACCTGTAGTCCCAATTACTTGGGAGACTGAGGCAAAAGAATCGCTTAAGCCCAAGAGTTTGAGGTTGCTGTGAGCTGTGATAGCACTCTACCGAGGATGACATAGTGAGACTCTGTCTCAAAAAAAATGCAAACACAATCATGTCACTCTTTTTCTTAAACCCTATAGTGGCTCTACATCCCACCGAGAACAAAATCTAAGTCCCTTCTGGACCTCCCCTCCCCTCCAGTCTCTCCTCTGACTTTTGTCTCTGACAGGACCTAGAATTTACCCAAGGCCTTTGTGCTCCCTGTTCTCCTCTTTCCACATGGCTGGCTCTTCATCACTCAGCTCAGATGTCACTGCACAGAGGCCTCAACCTGACTTCCTCATCCAATGACAGATCACCCATTAATGTCATGGTCTTCTGCAGAATTGTTTTGTGGCACTTTTTACACATTGTCATTGCTTGCTTACTTATCTGTTTACTGGCTTCGTGTCTAACTCCTCTGATGGATGGATTGTGTGTTGCATGAAGGTAGGGACCATGTCTGTCCTGCTCCGCAGAGACAGTGCCTGCCAATAATGACCTTCAAGGAGCATGTGTTAATGGGGGTGCATCCTTTGACCTTCACTTGGATGGGACTGATGTTGGGATAAATGTTGAGGCTTGTCTTACAGTTGCTATCTATCTGGCAGACTTATTGTGTGGTAGATTCTGTTCCAATGGGGAAAAGCATCTGTCTCTGATGCTGGGAATTGAGACTATGACCAGGGTCAGGCCTCATAAATGAGAGTTTTCCTCAACTAAAACCCACACATTGGAGTCCTTCCATTTGTGGGTAAACATACAGACAGCCTCCCAGACACATACTCATCTCTATGCACAGTGGGGCATAAAGTGAGCCATGATCATGTGTGCGCAGAGTCCCCTTGATGCCATACACACCAAAGCACACAGAGGGACAAAGCCACTTACCCACATTCCTCCACATGCCAGATAGTGCCCCGCAGGTATATCTGTGAACAGTCGCACACATACATGCACACATACGTACAAATATGTACTTAACGTGTGTAGGCGTAGTCCTAAAAACCAATACAAATGCTTAGAATGACATCCATGGAGGAGCCACCTGTTCACTTGCTTACTTGCATGAGTCCTTATTATGGAATAACAGGAAGAGCCACCTGTTCACTTGCTTACTTACATGAGTCCATATTATGGAATAACAGATTGGATTCTAGCTCCCCTTCAGCAGCTGGATATGATACACTGAGGGGTCTGCACTCTCTGGCCTCACCCCTGCACTCCCCTTCCCTCCCTGTTCCACTACCCCACTTCTCATAGTCTTTTGAGAGACTCAGGCTTCCACAGACTCAATCTGCAGCCAGAGGCAGGGCTCAGCTGCAACTGGGGTCAGGTCTTGGTCTGTGGACAAGGTCAAGGTTCAGTGGGTGACTGGGGTCAGGCTCCCCTAGGACCAAGGTCAAAGGTGAGTCAGAGGCTGAGATTTTCTTGATGCACTATGTCTCGGCTCACAGGTATACCCACCTCCACATATGCCATCCCAAGGAGCTGCCGGCAGGGCGCCAAGACTCAGGGTCTTCATCGTGGGCCTCTGCAGCTGGTGGAAGGTGAGGGGGAGCAGGTGGGGGCCGGGCCTGGGCAGATAGCTGTGAGGTACGTTTCCATCTCTGCGGGTCGGGCGGGCGAAGCCATTTCCAATCTGCTCTCTATCATTTTCAATATCATTAATCCCAGACACTCTATTTTCCATGCCTGCGCAGCCAGGCCCCCGAGTGTGCGCCGTGTAAAGTGACACATATTCATCACCGGCTCGTGGCGCCGGCGCCGACGCTGATACAATATTAGTGTTGCCCCCCCGTTTGGGGCCCGCTCCGCCCGGCTCCCCGATGGCACGAATCCATCACCTGGAGCCCGTGTCACTTTCCCCAGCAGCCACATTTGTTTGGGCACTTAGGAGGTAATTGTGGCACATTAGCTGGGGTGGGGAAGGGCGAGGGGCCTCCAGGAGGAGGGGGAGGCTGAGCATCTTCTTCAGCAGCCCCTACCAATGCTGGTCTGTCCAGCTTCTGGCTGGGGACCCCAAAACCTGGATTCTTGCTCAGCCTTGGTGGGGAGAATCTTGAGAAAGACCCTGAGTGGGAGAGGTCAACTTGGGCCCTGTCAGGAAGTCTCAGAAGGGTCCCCAGCTGCCCTGTGATCTCTAGCACTGGGGCTTGGTCTAGATGGGCCTCAACTTGGAGGTGATGACTTCAAAACTGTTTCTTGCCAACCAGTCCTTATTCCAGCACTGATACGCAAAATTTGGCAACACCAGCCCCGCTGGCTCCATTCCAAGTCCTGGATAGAACGGTGGGTCAGGGGTGGTAGCTCAACTCTGAGGGAAAATCTGGCTCTGTCCTAGAAGCTGGGTCTGAGAAGGGCTGACATGGCCCAGCCCTCAGCAACCCTAAAATGCATCCATGCTGGGAACCACCTAGCCTGACTAGTAGAGGTGACTCAGGTCAGAGTGCTTTTGGGAAGACTGCCTGGAGGAGGTGAGCTAGTTGCAGAGACAGCCTCTGGGAGGCCCAGACTGGCTACAGCAGAAGAAGGAGCAGCAGCCGGGGTCATTGATCTGAGCAGAGGCCAGAGCGTGCTGGGGCATGGGTTTTCCCTCCCCATTCCACAGGGCTAACACCCATTAACCTCGTCAGCAGACAAATTGCCCGTCTTGTCAAATTCCCATTTAAAATGCAAACTCGATTTGACAGAGTAAACCGAGCAAGCGAACCAGCGGAGGTGGGAGCGGATAATCCAGTGGAGGTTCATTAGCAAGGCCAAATGAGAGGAGCCTGCCAGGACGGCCTAACAGACCCGCCACCATGAACTCCCAGCCTCTTGACATCCCACCACCTGCTTAATACCCTGCCTCATCTGCCCTTCTGCCCACCCCTGTCAAGGAGTCTGGGGACCTTAGCTGTCTATCATCACCCCTGGGGAGGTGCACTTGAGGGTGCTGGAAGCACTCAGAGTTGGGAATCAATCCTTACTCTTCTGTCTGTGCACTCAGTGGCTTTGGGCAGAGACAACAGCAACCATCCCTCTCAAGTCCCTATGGGGACACAGTATAAATATTCTCCTCCAAGGCCTTCCCTGTAAGGATCCCATCAGTGGGTTTTATTAACTCTTTACAGATGAGAAACCTGGGGCTCAGGGCTGGGCAGGCAGGGTCTGGATTTGAACCCTGATTCACTGACTCAGCAGTCACACTGGTAACCATTGTATGCTCTGCCTTCCTGGGTTGTAAATGGTTGTTCTTCCCTCCTTGCTTCCCTGGCTTGAATTGTCACTAGCTGAGTGGGTCTAGGAAAAGTGACTTCCCCTTGAGCCTCATTTTTCTCATCTGTTAAAAAAAAAAATGGGTGGCTCGGCGCCTGTGGCTCAATCGGCTAAGGCGCCAGCCACGTACACCCAAGGTGGTGGGTTCGAATCCCCAGCCCGGGCCCGCCAAACAACAACGATGGCTGCAACCAAAAAATGGCCGGGCGTTGTGGCAGGCGCCTGTGGTCCCAGCTACTTGGGAGGCGGAGGCAGGAGACTTGCTTGAGCCTAGGAGTTGGAGGTTGCTATGAGCTGTGATGCCATGGCACTCTACCCAGGGGGATAGCTTGAGGCTCCGTCTCAAAAAAAAAAAAAAA